>VCRD01001019.1:75349-134969 GCA_006783055.1 Trinorchestia longiramus | reverse complement strand
CAAACAATTTACTGTTTCGTTCCGTCGTAGAGATGACGCTATTCCATGTATTATTACGTTTTCAAAATCATATTCATTCATCATATTTTAAGCCATTTCATTCATTTAAGATTTAAATGTCTCGGTGGTTTCGTTCAGATGAAATGCTGTTTGAAAATTTGTGTTTGTTTGAGGAGTGACATTATTATACTTTTCAATTTTAACAATTGAAGTCAGTAAAATTAGAGAAAGTAGCTCACTCAGAGAAATTTGAATTTTCGCATAGAATTAGAGCAGCAGTGGAATTGAATAAATTTCAGTAGTGGAATTGAATTTAAACGTCAATTGGCGGAGTTAGTCTTACAGAGGCACTATATGAAAATTCAATAGTGTTCTGTAAATATCATTTTTGTTACATGATTTGTAAATAAATTTATAATTGGTTCCCTATCCTTTAGGTATCCGTAAAGATTTATTCATTATCATGTAGATAAACTTTGTAGAACCGAAACTAATGGAAAGCATCGAGAGAAATTTTTCATTTAATTTTGCATAAATAGCTCTTCTTATGAAACCTTTTCTAAAAAGCACTTGGAAGCTTGCATGTGAGGGCTGCTGGAGCTTCAAAGAAGCACAGAAGCTCGAAGCCTCCCTCCAGCGTCCGTCCCGGGAGCATTGCGTCGCAATTACAGCGTCCCAAGTCATTGCGAGGACTTCCTTAAGTCGAGTTATGCAGCGTAAAAAGGACTTAAGGCCTTCTTTATTGCCCTCGCTCTGGATTTGACTTCATGGCTGAAGCGTTCTTATTTTTCTTTTACTGTTTTGGACAGCAACGGCCCCGGCTACTTAGCTCACGTTCTGCTGCATAAACTTGGTTTTAAAGCCTCTGTATTAACTTCGCAGTTTAAGTTATAATTCTTTAAATGAAGCAGATTAATCGTTCTCACTTCTTCAATGCCTCACGGCTTACGAACTGGATTAGTTTAAGGACGTTGAGTAAAGACGTACTTTAGAACTTTTTGCACGAGAATATTTAGCCAACCTCCGAGCTTCAAGTTCGCTTTCTTTTAAATAGTCTTTTGCTAGTCCATCTCGGGAAGCCTTGGAAAAAAAACACTTATTGCTCAGAAAACTTAGAAGGATCAAGCTGCTCTACTTTAAATCTTCTTTCAAAAATGAGTTTCCTTTATTTAAACTTTTCTGTGTGCTCTAATCTAGTTAGTTAATGTATCTAGAAGATAAACCTAATGCCCAACAAAGATTCTAGGACAATTCAGCTTCACGTTGACTTAATCTTTTAACCACAAACTGTGTTCGAAAAATATATCAGAATTTTTTTTTAAGCTGCAGTGGTTGAAAAACGTGGTTTAAAATTGAACACTCATTTTCATTTTTCAAAGTGTTTAGGATTTTAACTCATGACTTGACTTAACTCTCGGTTACTTGACTCATTAGTTACTTGACCAAATATTCCAAGTACTCAACTATGATAAAAAAGTCTAAACATGTAACCCTGGACCCACTGAGCATTACGTTGATCTGGTTACATTTTTTTCACGATTACGAAATATGAATCAACCAATCACTCTGGAGTGACTGGCGAGTGGGCTAGAACTGTTTAAAATATTTAGGGTGCAACCAAGGAATAAACGCCCTAAAATATTCATCATAGACAAACACTAAGGTAATACTCTGAACTCCAGAATAAAAACTAAAACCATGACATCTGTCGATAAATGCATTTACAGTACTAGATAAGAATCTATTTTCAATATTATGGGACACAATACCATTTACAACTTTTGAACTGGTCAAGTTTATTTTAAAGAACTTCTGATGAACAAGTTTATTTTCTTTTGATGTTTTATTTAATCGCTAACAAAGAAGTAAAAAGCTTAACTTTCCAGAAAATTAGAGTCTCGTGAAATGGCTGCTCTGCTTCTCGTGTTTCTCCAAGTCAAGGATATCTTGACGAAATTAGGCTTCGCACAAATTGCCTTCAAGAAGACTTCGACCGAAGATTCGTTACCAGTTGTTTAATAGAAAGAAGTTTTCAGGAGACTTTCCTTGTTAGAAACTGACATCCTCGTTAAAATTCACATCCCCCGAAAAGGTCTTTATTCTCTCCAACCCACTTCGAATTCGGTAAGAAGACAGAACGAATAGCGATTTTTAAAAGTAAATAACTAAAGCATTCGTTTCATCTACCCTTTGTCCTCGAGACAAGAAATCAAAGACACATCTACTAATAAATCACCCTATCTTTCACATGCTAATTATTCGGAAACAATAAATACTCGTACAATAACTCTCTTTACTGGATTTAACTACGATTACCGTATGGCCTATGAGTCTATTATTTAATAGGCCTGTATCCTACAATCCGACATCAGATCTTCATTTACATTTATTATCGAACTTGTATGTACAAGTTTTAGTCCAGCTGTAGCTCTATTTATTCCAACAGAACATTTACAAGGAGGAGAGGTTGTGAGATGATTGATTCCTTTTACTCCACTGCTGTGCTCCCCACCAACGCCTGCAGAGAACATGCAAACTCGCACTCCACTGAAGAACTGTATGTTTTTCAGTCGGCAATTATTATAAGGATGCTTAATTTTCAATTATGTTTTAATAAGTTTCACTCACATAATAATAATGACAAAATCTTGGGTCAGCGTTCGTAGTGACAATACCATGCTCTGATCTCTGATTTCACGTTGTTTGGGTTAGTGTCACCAACTCCAAGGAAGCGACTTCCCTGCCCAAGATCTTGCACCGCCTGAAGGTCCAGAAGAAGTGAGCGCACATGGACCCCGTCGATTGCCTCCTTCCAGTTTTAAGGTCATGCTTTATGCACATAAACATTTCTCTGTCGAAGTTCTCTCCTGAAATTGGGTAGCTGTTTAAAACGAATAAAAACTTTGTCGAAGAAGTTGTAAAAGAACTTTTGTATCAAAATCTACAAAAAATGTGCATATTGCTCTCGCTACTGCATCTGTACTTACACCAGGCTAATGAGGAGACCCCATTTGAAAACAAATCATGTATTTTGTGCATGAAAACTGTAAAAGGCAATTTATCTTACGCTGACAATAAACGTAATAAATTTCTTATTATGATCAAAAGTAATTACCTCAATGATGGCAACTTTAAGAAATAACTTCATGCCTTACTGAGCCCACGTCAGACTACTTGTTATCATTTTCAGTTAAAAATTAAACAAAATTAAATGGAACATTCTGCGTAGTTTCCAGTTGATTTTTTATTAATGTTCACATTTTTGATCACTGAATGAAATTAATGATTACTGAATATCGAATAAATATTGAATGCAGAATTCAATTACAGATTACTGGATACCCTATACCTTTTATCAGAGATTACAGCACAATTAAATAGAATTAAAAATATTAAAAGTGAAATAGGTAATTGTGTCTGTAAACTTTAATTTTGTCCCTTTTTATTTAGCTTTAAATGAAGTTTCAAAAAAATTCAGCTATATCGTGGTGTGACATATCCATTGTAAATCACGATTACTTAGTGCAGTTATAGTGTCTAGATAATTTAGATTATAGACTTTTATAATGGGTCTTTCAAAGCACTCTGGCAGTAATAGTTTACATGAATGAGATATTACTGGAGCTCTCAGGGTGCGTAAATGATAGGAAGAGTAATGTGATGTGTTTTGATATAAAAGTTTATGGTGCTCAGTCAGTCTTCTAGGCAGTCATTCTTTTGTTCCCCTCTGTCTGCGCAAACATGTCAATAGTGAACACTGCTTAATGGAAGCTTTCTTTGTATTAATACGGCCAAGAATGAAAGGAGCTGGGAATAATTCATGTTCTCAAAAGGTTAGCCGTGACGTACAAAGAGCTCCAAACTTTTATCATAGCTTTTAAAAGCAAATGGAAACATGTTAGCTTTCAGCCATGCTGAGTAATATTTAATCGATAAAAATGAAATAAATATACTTCGGTTATAGTTTGCTTATTTCTATTTTGTTTAATAGACACAAAGCGTCGATCTAAACAAAAAAGCCTCTTAGTGAGGTCTGTAACAATAATTGCATTTGTCCTTATTTCTTTTGCAATACTTACTTTATTACCAATTATTAATAACAATCTCTATCAGTAATTTCTCTGTAGCGAGGATAAGGTGTGTTCCTCCAAGAATTCTTATCCGTTAAAATTAATCATATCATCCAGCTGTAAAGATTTTAACATGTTTGTTCGTATGATCCTTGTTTACCGTTTATCGACGCATTTCTCAGTTACTATATTATAGATTGTATTCTTTCTTATATTTGGACTTCCATTTCAAAACTTCATTCACCATTTTCAAGTATGATTCAACCTCCCTAACCATGATGCTCGTATAAGAAGTTATGAAATGTTCATTAATTTCACATTTCGATCAACACCAACGCTAAATTAAACCTTAGCTTACTATTACTCAATTTTATATTCTACATGTTGTATCTGAAACGAACTGAATTATTTTTGTTTGCATGTAGCACATGGAACCTGAATTCTGTTACAAAAATCGAATTAGTGGCCAGCAGTGGCAATTTAGAACAATACTTCTTCATTTGATGAAAGGAAGGGTGTGGTCAGAGCGTCTCTTATTCCATTAGTGTCATATTACTCGGATCCTCCCTCTGCTCTGTCTGCTGGTCCTGTGAGGCGGATACTCGGATCCTCCCTCTGCTCTGTCTGCTGGCTCTGTGGGGCGGGTACTCCATGTCTCCCTCTGCTCTGTCTGCTGGTCCTGTGGGCTGGGTACTCCATGTCTCCCTCTGCTCTGTCTGCTGGTCCTGTGGGCCGGGTACTCCATGTCTCCCTCTGCTCTGTCTGCTGGTCCTGTGAGGTGGGTACTCCATGTCTCCCTATGGATTATGAGTACTATAAATGTTATTTTTATTATAAATATTATTGTTCGCAACATTAGTGTGATTAATATAGTTATTAGTATCATTATTATTATAGTTTTTATTATTGTCATTTTTGTCATCATTATTATTAAAGTTATTCAATCATTATTATTAATATCATAACCATTATTATCAAAAATCTATTTCATTTGAACGCTTCGAGCTTTTCAGAATGATAGCGAGGAAAAGCAGTGTTAACACAGTACGCATAGACCAACACATAGGCGTATCCAGGTGATCTAACCTAAACTAACCAATAACCTTCACTAATAACCATCAGTTTACTCCAGCCTCAAAAAAGAATTTCAGGCTACACGACTACTGACCTACTACTACAGGGTGTCCCACAAAAATGTATACATTTTAAAAAGCTATGGTTTGAATACTACTGGTATTCATGAGGAAGATAACAACGTCTTCTGGATACAAAATAAAACTTTAGATTATACTTTTTTTAATGAGATCTCTTCTAGAATTCTAACACCAGTAGTATTTAAATTAAAACTTCTCAAAAATGAATGTTTACAATTTTTCGGGATGCCGTGTCATACTCTGTACACACATGAGAGTCATCTACCTTTTAGACGACTCAACAGTAGAGTCTCAACATTTCGTTCTTAATTTAAATGATTTAAAAATGTATATGTTGTAAATTATTTGAGATCATGGTTCTAAAAATGAGAGATTATTCCCCAGAAACGCTCAATCATGAAATAAGTTTTTATTTATCCAGGTATTCGGGCATCTTATTAATTTATTTAGACATATATTCCTTTTCTCTTGTTCTTCTAATATTCTACGATCTCCAGTAATGCATTTCTATTCCTACCATTGCAACTACACAGTAGGATGTTTCCCTCTTAAGCCTTGCCGTGTTTATAGACCTCATTTAAATACGTGATGGCAGCATTGTTTGAGACTGCTGGACGATTCTCCGAAATGCATCAGTAAATCACGACTACAGTGCTACGTTCGACTCTTTACCATGCAATTTAGGCCCATAAATACTGCAAGACGAATACTGATGGCAGTACAGTCTTGCGTAGGGACCCTCAGGATGACCTACATAAGCAATTTGATGAGTTTACCTTAGCATTTGAAAAGCTGCGTTTGACCATCGTGATATAATATCTAGGTTATGAATATACTTCATAGGTGCATGATCTACACGGACTATGTAAAAATCATTTGTTTTCATAAACTAAAACACAAACTGTTCCCAGTTGTTTTTTGCGCTTGCTTTCATATTTGTTGTTACCGATGCACTCCTGAATTCATTATTTGCTTCTAATATTCAGTAAGATCAGTAACAGTAACATTGCATACCAATGCAATGCTGTTACTTACTGTTTGATTCTTATTTTGAGAAGTGTGGCGGTGTCATGGAGCAATGATGAACGATGTGATTCTCAAATTTATAACATGTGTAACACGTCAGTATGTGGGTGCACGTTAGTAACGTTCGTATTGTGAGGTGTGATTCAGGTTCAGAAAATATGAAAACTGCCTCTGAGCTTGCTTCTTGCAGGGTGGCACATGCAATGATTTTGTGTATGTGTATATTATTTACGTTAGAAAAGCGTTGTAGTATTTGTGTTGGTAATTTTGTGAATATCATTATTTGTGTTTGATTAACACTGTTTCCAGCAGCCTAACCTCCTTTTTAATTATTTTATCTTTATTTTGTTTGTCTACTTTTCCTCTAATAGCAAAATCAATTTGTCTTACGGGAACTGCTATTATGGATTATTGACATATGGGGTGACAGGAATTAACTTGGCGTTCAGAAAACTGAGACCTCTTCTTCCGTTGTAAAATATCGATGAAAGAAACATCATCAGTTATAGTACAGTCGTCTGCTTCAGTCATCACTGGAAGAGAGAGGGAATTTTGATCTTCCCAAAGGCGTTTTTCGGCGGATTACCGATCACTCATCACACTTTAAATATTTCACTAATTAGAGAAATCTTAGTTAATGGCGTAAATAAATGAAATCGATGGAGGCTATATACTTTCTACTAAGAAATTCAGATACGAGGGCATAAAAATCCTATAAACCTTGTAAAGTTTTTTGTAGAGTTTATAGGTGAAATGAGATGCATACGGAAGGTCTTAATCATCGTCATGTAGGGATTGTAGGAGTCGAATTTTAGATAATTTTACGGTGTTTCAGGCTTATCTAGTTTTGATATACTGGCATAAGCACACGTAAAATATTAATGCCGGATGTCTAGAACCTCTTAACGCTGTCTCTGGTGAGTACTGCATAACAGTTCACAAACCCACTGTGCTTTTAAAACAACTGAAATCTTGAGAGCAAATTCCGCAGAGTAATGTTAAAAATGTTTTTCTGCTAAAAATTTTAAACTTCTACGAAGTTCTTGAAATTTTTCGCCCTACGAAATCCCAACAACTGCAACTCCATCCCTCACAGACTTTATACTTTACTAACGAGTTCAGTGCGTGCATTTTACTCATTTACCTCCCTCGCCGTGTATATTATATGACGCATAAACTCCAGCATTATCAAAACTCCATCACAGCTTGAGAGCTGCTCCATCAAAGCTTTAGCTTTTAGATTAAGGTGCAACAAAGTTGCTCAGGAGGGTCGTACAAGCTTCAAATATCGTTTGTCAAAGCGTTAGGCAAGACAAGAGTTTCATCCGATAACTCTAAAGAAAGTTACCCTATTCCTGTCCAGGCTCTTACAGCAACGACCGCCAGTGCAGACTTCCGGCACCCCGGACACCAAAATGAGGCCCGCAATTGCGCCTAAATTGTACCCTAGGCACTCGGCAGAAAAACGGTCGTGTGCTTTTTATCCTCTGACAGCTCTGACTTATGAATATCAAAAGAAGCAGTAAAAGAAAGATCGGCCGTTAAGCGCTTAAAGCGACTGAAACATGTTGCCTTCTTAAGCGACGTCGCAGTACTTGAATGATGAAACAAAAGGTGAAATGAGTGTGCAATAAACCCAAAATATCAACGCTTACTTCAAAAGGTAGATTTAATTGATTTTTGTTTATCTCAATGGAAATCAAATGAAACGATTGGTTGTCGTAAGTTTAGCCAATTTTAGTTCTATGTTTGTTTTGCTAATAGTTATATCTGGATTCTCTGATTCTATGACCAAAAAACCTTGTCTTATTTTCCAATAATATTAGCAATTTAAAAAACAAGGTTCAAAAAACATATTATTACATGTACCAGTGGAAAGTCGATATGAACTTTGCTAATTGTTGAGAGCAGAGTTGTGCTTCAAAAATGGATAATGATTTAAATTACAAAAGTGAGTAACGTAATACTTCAAACTGAGCGGAATTAATTTTCATTCATCAGACAGCGTGATATCGCGCGCTGTGTCGTGCATGGGTTGTAATGAATACGAGTTCTATTTAACTCTCATTATTGAGCGTCATCTCGCCTCAATACTTGGACGTGGGGATCTCAACAAATGATCACCTAAAACCTGCTCAAGCTCGTTCACACACTAGAGAAGATTGAACTTGAAGAGGAACACTTATCTTTATAGTAAAAAACATCCGATAGTACATTGTATGATCAATTTTGTCCAAAAGTTTATATCACTATAAAATGAGGAAGAAATTGTTGTGAACTTATTCTTACTTTGATCAAATATGGATCAAATTGCATGGAAATGGTACTGTTAGGAAATGATTTCTATGATATTTATGTCAAAACTTCTGCATCATGGATCATTTACGAACGTTTATTCCTAAGCGAGTGGCTTTAATCTTCTTCATTCAGCAAGATGGATTCTAACAACAAAAAGCCATGTTAAACCTATATACATATTTATTTTACACGAATTCTTCAATGTTAGGAAACCTTGTATGAAAGTTCTTGCAGTATTATGGAACTAAGCGTCATGTCAGCCCTTCACTGAACTGAGCTCAAACCTGCAAAATGTAGCAGCCAGAAAACACGTCGCTGTTGTCAACTTGAGAGACCGAGCTTGCCTCTGAATTATTGGCCAATTAAAGAGCAGCGCCCAAGCTTTCAGCAGCAAAACGCCCCTCACTCATCATAAGGACATTAGAGGGCCGAGTCTAAGGCGCCAGGGTGAAAGAAAAAGTTGGTATTTTTCTTTGTCTGCAGAGCCAGGCTGCGATGTTGGGTCTAAAAATGCTATGGGAATTCAGCTCACGATGCGGATTGTGTCAGCTCGGCAAAATGACTCACGAGAAAAGAGCCAGCAACGCGAAAATCTCTCTTGCAGGCGAGCTCATTTTGAGGGAGCCTTGAGCCTAAAACTTGGAGCGTGATTTGTGGCTTGAATATGACACCTCAAGCCCTGTTATGGAGCTTCGTCCCCCATGGCTACGTTGCTACGTTGTGAATTTCATGCATGCATTTTATTCACCCAAACGCTACCGTCGTTTAATGTCCTTTTAAGAGGAAGCTTCTGCATGACAAGTACTGCAAAGAAAACATTGAGGCAGGGTTGATCTGCGGTAATCATTGTAACTTTGCACGTTGATGAGAAATCTCAAGCATTAGCACTTGATGATTTATTTGACATCACACTGCGTGGTGATTTATTTCTACTGAAAGGTTCCAATGACAGAGTTTTTCTCAGATTGTCGAAATGAGTAAATGTTCAAACTTCTTGCATGACCTATCCACCACATAACTCAAGCTTGGACGTCACAGTAAGTGGATAGTGCTACAACACAGACACTAGAAAACGTTACTGACGTTAACAGACAAACAATTAAAGCCTATAGATCATAGTGACTTAGTCTAAGAAATTTAGCCTAGTATACCAACCACACAATTAAACCATGTCCTTCCAATCAACAAGATTGTGTTTGCAATTTGACCCTAGAATATAGTTTACAAATCTTCACTTACTTTTATTATACATCTATGTATATCTACGTAGTTGCACCCATCGTCTTACCAAATAACCGCAGCATATATCTCATTGAGACAATCGATGGCGGTCAGAAAGCATCGTGAGTCACGAGAACTAACATCATATCAACCGGTAGGAAGGTTAACTAACATTCTCTAAAGCAAAGAATATAATATAGTGTTAGTCTTTATTTGACATGTACGTAAGTGTTTTTAAATATCACTGAAAACTGCATGAACACCAGTAAGCCGCTTGTAATTTAGCCAAAAACAGTAATCAACCCAGTCGTTTTTGACTTGATCAATTTCACATTGTGTCTGTCAAACAGTGGTGTAGATTGTCAAATAATGCTAAAGTAATATTAACGAGCATATTCATAGTAATTAAATAAATTCCAACTAAAAATAAAGTTTTGATGTGAACTATACGATATTTTTGAACTCATAGCCGATAACCTGTCAAAGTAGCTGAATGGTTCTGTACCAGAACCATCGTGGGCAGCAGCTACGAAGTGCTGCACCAGTCTGTAGGAAACTGTCGTCCAACTCCTTCTCATCAGATAGAAATGCGTGATTCCAAGAGAATTCGAAATAACACATTGTCTGATTTTTATTGTGGAACCAATTTTCATGTGTGATGAGTAGAGAAGTTACAGTTATTGTGACAAAAAATATTTTCTCAGTGTATAAATGAAGACGTTGCTTCCACAATATTGAATATAGTTTCATTTCGAATCGACCTGAAGTGTGAGGAGTGTCGTGAAACAAATTCAATTCGAATATCGGCTATCATACGAATTCTGTTGTCTTCAATTTGAGACGAACAGCACCAGGCTCACTCCTCACTCCATCAAAAGTCGTTTTGCAGCCCAAGACACGCAAGTAAAGTCGGTGAAGACTGAGCTCACAAAAATAGGAAGCCTACACGAGCTTTGGACACCTCACTCTCTCATTCGATCGCAAATTTTGAACAAGATGATCGTTGCGAGTTCAATTTTTATGTTGAAATTGTATGTTTGACCTATTTTGTTGCTGCAATTATGATATAAAATCACTGAAACCTTAAACCAATCGATTTCGAAAGTTTTTGTTCAACTCCAAAAGGAAAATGTGAGATTTATTCACTGCAGTCATTGCAAATTCTATTACCATAGCATCTACAGCAGCCACAGCTGCCACAAAAGCTACAACAGCCACAACAGCCACAACAGCCACAGATGGGAGTTGAGCACAGGTGCTTATCACAAGTCTGCGTCTCACGGCTCAGGCGTCACAACAATCTCGGATTCATGTCTCACGAGGCAGAGGAAGCGGAAGTCTTTTTTTACACCGAGTAAATTACACTGTCCCTCGAACTCAGACTGCATTCGAGTGCGCATATTTATGAAGTGTCACCGTACGGAGGTGCTGACTTGTCTATGGTAAAGATCTCGGAAAGTGGGACGAAAAAAGAGAAGCAAGCCTTCAAAGAGAAACATGTTTCTCAACTATAGATGCAGGAGGGTAAATTTCCTAGAAGTCAATGCATAATTTTGCCTCCAAATGTAGCCTTACAATTCAACCAACTGTGGTGTTTGAACTTGCTATTTGTTATGGTTATCGAAGAGACCTACATATGTCACCAAGGGGAACATTGAGATGCCAAGTCTTATTTTCTAATTTCTTCGTATTAATAAATGACAAGACTTCATAGTAAACTAATAATAACCACGCATCCATTATATACGTTGTTTTTATTCTTCCACTACAGGAGCTCATCAGTTCAAGTGTTTTTTCTGGAATAAGAACTCATATTTTTCTCTATTATATACCGACAGTCCGACATCAGGCCCTCATTATGTATAGCGACGAAATTACATTCATATATTCAGGTAAAGTACAGCAAAAGGTGCGTCACTTGAAACATCAAAATAGTAGTTCATGAATACGTTAAAAAATATGTTATTTTATGAATTTTTTGTGTGCTTAAATTTTCTGTAACCTGTAGTGAATTGCATGGCTCCACTACAGGCAAGCCTCACGACGAGGCTAGCTGTCGGGGCGGAAGAAGTGAATCCCACTCGAGGCTAGCTGTCATTAGCCAATGAGCAGCCGCGCGCAGGCAGCAGTGCCCAGCCAACCGCCCTATATAATGGGGCTACAACGCTTTACGACACCATAGATTCGAAACTGCATGCCCTGGCCCCTGCACCACAACCAAGATACCTATAATAGATCACGAGCAAAACAAGACAAAAGGCCGAGCGCAGTCGCGTTGAGAGATAACGGGGTTTCAACGCAGGACGGCGCTCGGCCTAAAATGGGAGGGCAGTTGGAACCCCGGGTCCTGTGTGGAGAGCCAGACAGTATGACGTTGACTTGAACAAGACAAAAGCGTACTATCCACCAAAATGACAGAAGAACAGTAATAAAACTCTCACTATTTAAGTCTTCCAAATTTTACATCAAAACGGTCAGAACATCCCAACCACCAACCATAACCACATCCTAAACCTAATATTCCTACCCTCATCCTTGCCCTTGTAAACTCCTTAACCTTGTAACCCCACCTGGAACTTACCCTAGTCCAACTTGTTTATATGTAAATCTGTGTACGTATGTGCATATGTACATATAAATCCTACCCTATCTATGTACCTGTTAATAACCTTATCCTCATCCCTTGTCCTGTATTTACTCCATAACCTAAAAACCTAATCAAACGTAATACTCCAAAACCTACCCCGGTCAAATTTTGTACATATTTAATAACTATGTATATTTGTGTATGAAAAATAAATAAATAAGTAAAAAATTTAAAAATATACATAAAAAAATATATGTATATATGTATATGTTTGTGTGTGTGTACGTATGTGTGTGTGTATATACATGTACAAATAGAAAAAAAATGTACATACGTGTACAGGCAAAAATGCACATACACACGTCCGCATATAATTGTAAATATTTGCAAGATGTGTACATGAACCACTATATATACTGTACATATTTGTAAATACAAAGCCCTGACGGGTTTATGTATGTATGCAAATATATACTCAGCCGTTAATCAGTCTCCTTTAAAAATTTTCATGGCCACCCAATTCTGCGCAATGCGCCTATTTTGCCTCCTGCTGTCCCTTTCCTTTTCACTTCCTTTTTCTGGTACAATCTGTATACCAAACTCTNACCTGGAACTTACCCTAGTCCAACTTGTTTATATGTAAATCTGTGTACGTATGTGCATATGTACATATAAATCCTACCCTATCTACCTGTTAATAACCTTATCCTCATCCCTTGTCCTGTATTTACTCCATAACCTAAAAACCTAATCAAACCTAATACTCCAAAACCTACCCCGGTCAACTTTTGTACATATTTAATAACTATGTATATTTGTGTATGAAAAATGAATAAATAAGTAAAAAATTTAAAAATATACATAAAAAAATATATGTATATATGTATATGTTTGTGTGTGTGTACGTATGTGTGTGTATGTATATACATGTACAAAAAGAAAAAAAATGTACATACGTGTACAGGCAAAAATGCACATACACACGTCCGCATATAATTGTAAATATTTGCAAGATGTGTACATGAACCACTATATATACTGTACATATTTGTAAATACAAAGCCCTAACGGGTTTATGTATGTATGCAAATATATACTCAGCCGTTAATCAGTCTCCTTTAAAAATTTTCACGGCCACCCAATTCTGCGCAATGCGCCTATTTTGCCTCCTGCTGTCCCTTTCCTTTGCACTTCCTTTTTCTGGTACAATCTGTATACCAAACTCTTTTCTTCAGCTCTTTCCTGGTGGTACCGACCGACCGGATCCGACACACACTCTCTACCCAGTGCTTCCAAAGTCAACGTCTCCAGCAAGCACTCTCATCACCCGCAGAAATCAACTTAGAGCCAAGAGCAGAGTGAAGGAAGCAGAAACCAGCCATCCTGTCTGCTGACAGGATGGGGTTAAACAACTCACGCACTAACAAGTGCACGTGCTCCAACTATACGTCCCGGCGTCCTGCCGGCAATACGTGAACAACGAAGAAATAATAACTAATATAATATTATAATGCCTAAGTACAAAGTATTAAACTCATCCTGCGTTTAATTGCCTTTTCTCCTGTTGGGTTCCTCGACGGTCCCTTACTCCCTCAGACGCTCACTCCGAGTTAGATAAAGATATTCAATGTCTGCTCGGAGATAGGAGATGTCTAAGGGTTGGGACTGGAGAGTGATATTAGTCAGATCACTACAAACCATTTTATTACAGAGAATTATTTGACAATAACACGAGTAGTTGTCCAGCCTGTTAAAAACATTCAATGTTCATGGAGTACGATTCAAACCAGTTGATAAACACTCGGATTTGTCAACATGGATTCCCAGAGAAGCCTGTATAAACCGCCGCTAAAATGTGTTGAGTCTGACGTCCCTTGATTTCAAGCTACGAGCTTCAGCTGATAAAACTCCGGCCGGAGTTTTATTTCTACAGTTGTTACTCTATGACTCTAACAAATTTTATGGGCGAAAATATGCAGACTGCTTCATTTGAAGGATCTACCTATGCAATATGAACAGGTAATGCTGGTTACGTGATGAACACCGTATCAATGCAGTCAAAATTAGCTCTTCTTTTTAAGCGCTTTAACAGGCATGCCAACAAAAACAATTGAAAATTAACATGCATAAATCAGTAGGTTTTACGAGATGCTAAAACAAACCCAATTCCTAGAAAGGACAAATTTGTGCAATTTTTTGCACTTTCAGTTTCTCAATTATTAAAAGCACCTGACGATTTCTCTGAAAATTGATCGTTATTCTCTATTACTTCATCTAATGAGGATATATTGATTACACTTATGCGTAATATTTTCAATATAATAATATACAGCAAAAATATTTGTGAATATTTAATACGTCATTATTTCACTTCTCTAATATATGATATCTTCATTTCTGATATCGATAATGATTAGCTGTCTTGCATGATTGTACCTATAAAACGTTATATACGTTATTTATTGACTAATATCCCATCATTTTCATCCGTCCTCTGAAAGAAATTACCTTTTGGTTATTTTGAAAAATCGGCTTCTTGATTAAAACAACATAAACTAAAATATTTATTTTCGTCATCAGCAACTTCTCAGAGACAAAGTTAACCGGAATTATTTTTTTCTTTTGGCTACAAGCTGGTGTCCAGGCCCCCCCGTTATGGTCAAAAGTTGTCTCTTAAACATAAGGCGAAGCTATTCCTCGGTCTATTATGTCCAGTCCTTTTCCCCAGGCCTAAGTTAAAGTGAACAACTGATTTAGCCTGAACTAAACTCCTTAATTCGACTTCCGTAATTTCAGTATGTAGTGAATTTTCATTGTTTAAATGGGGAAAGAATTTTAAAATGAGTTTCATGAAATTAATTGTTGTATCGTGTTGTGATTAATTCACAGTCAGTATGCGAATTTACTCCTGGTAAATATGCTTATTTACTCATGATCAGTGGGCAAATTAACTCATCGTCAAAATGCAAACCCAATCAGGGTAAGTATACAGATCGATCCATAGCTAGTATGTGGATGCACTCTTGGTGTGTGAAAGAATGATTTCAGTCGGGATAAGTAAAGGAAAGCCTTCAGTAGCGTGAGCTTTGTTAGGACGGAATGCTGAGCTTGAGCATTTCTTGTAGCCCAAGACGCACCTGTAATTTCATTGCCAACTAAGTTCGTTAGGCAATTTTGCGACGCTGCTCAACTCATAACGGGCTACACTACCCACATGAAAAATCTTATTTGATTCTTGCAATAATATTTCAACTGAAACGTGGTAGAAATAGCCGGGTAATGAGTGGAATTGGTGTAGGAGTTCAAGTGAGAACACGAGTCGTATGAAAAAAAAAATATTGTTGGCATAAAATATAGTAATTAAAATTTCACCTTTAAATTTCAGTATTACGAAGTAAGCTCTCTCAAACATAAAAAAATGTCTTCTTTAAGCAGTGATGAAATTTAGATCATAACACAGTCTAGAAAACGTAATTTTAATATCGGATTATCAAGGACATAGATTTATCATTTTTATTCTTCTTATTGGCTTTAACATTCATGAATGCCTGGGCGCTTAGAGAAAATAAAATGATTTAGTAATAGCCTTTAAGAGGACTGCCAGATCGATTCACTGATGAAAAATTTTGAGTGGATTTCTACAAGTTCTACTGCAGGTTCGGCTACATTATTTTCTGCGAAAAATCAATTCGACTGTAAGGGAGCGAATAAGAGGAATTTAAATTCGTTGAACAATCAATAATAAATTTAAAATGTAATCTAACCAATGCTGGATAATTTTTCACCGGCAGTGAGGAAAAATTCTTTATAATTGCTGAAAGCGATTGTATGTAAGATTTTGAGAGGCAAATGACACAGCTGTTGAAATACTAAAAAAGAGAATACTGTAAAAAATAAACTGTACTTAAGATCATCGATTTGAATTTTCATTATTTCTTATTCTGTTAAAAATAGTTCACTGGAAGAAAAAGAGCCTGAGCAACTGTCAGCCATTCATCTGGATGAAAGCCGAGCGCAATTACGATGTGTAAGTAAAAGATTTTTACTGGGAAGTAAAATGTATAACAATACATTGGGTATTTCTTGCTCCCATTGTGACCCACCGTAACACATAAACTAGCATTTATCATTTTAATGAACTGCATCTCGAAGTCTGTTTCGTTAGTTGGTTGTTCAAAAACACTCGAAAANTTCAGTCGGGATAAGTAAAGGAAAGCCTTCGGTTGCGTGAGCTTTGTTAGGACGGGATACTGAGCTTGAGCATTTCTTGTAGCCCAAGACGCACCTGTAACTTCATTGCCAAGTTCGTTAGGCAATTTTGCGACGCTGCTCAACTCATAACGGGCTACACTACCCGCATGAAAAATCTTATTTGATTCTTGCAATAATATTTCAACTGAAACGTGGTAGAAATAGACGGGTAATGAGTCGAATTGGTGTAGGAGTTCAAGTGAGAACACGAGTCGTATGAAAAAAAAATATTGTTGGCATAAAATATAGTAATTAAAATTTCACCTTTAAATTTCAGTATTACGAAGTAAGCTCTCTCAAACATAAAAAAATGTCTTCTTTAAGCAGTGATGAAATTTCGATCATAACACAGTCTAGAAAACGTAATTTTAATATCGGATTTTCAAGGACATAAATTTATCATTTTTATTCTTCTTATTGGCTTTAACATTCATGAATGCCTGGGCGCTTAGAGAAAATAAAATGATTTAGTAATAGCCTTTAAGAGGACTGCCAGATCGATTCACTGATGAAAAATTTTGAGTGGAGTTCTACAAGTTCCACTGCAGGTTCGGCTACATTATTTTCTGCGAAAAATCAATTCGACTGTAAGGGAGCGAATAAAAGGAATTTAAATTCGTTGAACAATCAATAATAAATTTAAAATGTAATCTAACCAATGCTGGATAATTTTTCACCGGCAGTGAGGAAAAATTCTTTATAATTGCTGAAAGCGATTGTATGTAAGATTTTGAGAGGCAAATGACACAGCTGTTGAAATACTGAAAAAGAGAATACTGTAAAAAATAAACTGTACTTAAGATCATCGATTTGAATTTTCATTATTTCTTATTCTGTTAAAAATAGTTCACTGGAAGAAAAAGAGCCTGAGCAACTGTCAGCCATTCGTCTGGATGAAAGCCGAGCGCAATTACGATGTGTAAGTAAAAGATTTTTACTGGGAAGTAAAATGTATAACAATGCATCGGGTATTTCTTGCTCCCATTGCGACCCACCATAACACATAAACTAGCATTTATCATTTTAATGAACTGCATCTCGAAGTCTGTTTCGTTAGTTGGTTGTTCAAAAACACTCGAAAATATGACTGCGATCGAAATGAAATGAAATAAACTGAAAATATTCAGGCACAGGAGAGAATGTATAGCAAGCGTTTTCTTGGCGGGAAAGTTATACGTACAAATGAGATTATGTTCTAAAGTAGATTTACATTCGGATACCAAAACACAGTAACTCTTCAAATACATATTAGACGCATTTTATTTGATGACGTATGAAGAGAGGCATAAAAATTTCAAAATTATTTTAGTTTTCATGAAATTGGACAAAAAACAAGTTTGAATTTCGTACATAGCATCGGTTCTGAATTGGGAATTTAAGTAAATGTATGTAGCTGTAACAATATTTTGATAGTTCGAGTTCAAGAACCATATACCAGGGAATGTGCCTGGTTATATATTATAGTACATTAATAACCTGGAATTCCAAAAAGGACAGTATTATTAAGTTGTTTGAGGCGACTGTAGGTTGATGGTGTTAACGCCGTCTAGTGTTTGTCTGTCATAACAGTCACATCTGAACACCTCACAATGCAACTACCCCATTAACTAACCACCAGTATTGACATTCAAAATGGCAACCCAGCAATAAAAGTTGAAAGCTTTAAAAAACCTAACATGGGAACCTTTTTGATCCTCTGTTTACCAACAGTATCTATCTATGGCTACTGCCACGGCGTGGGACTTGGGTAACAACACAAGAGTGGGCCAAATAGCTCGTTTCCATTGCCTCATTCTATTCTGTTCTATTCTATTCTACTGGCGTGTTCACAAGACGCAAAGTTAACTTCACATGCTGTAAACACGACACTTGGTAGTGGTACCGAGAGTTACAGTCAGTAGACAAAGGGTTTGGCAAGTACGACAACCTCCGAAAGAGACAAAAGCGATCTCTCGGCTGCGAAAAGGATCATATCAAAATAAAGACCGAATTCTAGCTGCTGACTCAGCGCATTACTTGTTAGAGCATTGTGGTGTGGGAGGAGGCTGGAGCGAGGATACCGGATGCATGACTCTTCAAAGGAAGGTTTCCTTAAAAGTTATCGCCTTCATCTATGCTAAAATATGAGCTTGGGGTGTACAATAAGCAAATTATTTGAATTAAGTATTATATGTTATTGTAGTTATCAAACCTACGTAGTGTCATATTATTGTCTATTGCATTTTACCAAACTCTAAGAAAAACCTGAAAAAGAGAAAAGTAAATATTAAGTACCTTCAAAATAAGAACAGGAAACTGAACATGAAGAATAAAATTAGTAAAAGGTAAGAGTTCCGTCACAAAGTTTTTCAATTCATTTCTTTTTTTTCAGTGCGATACTCCAGTATTCTGTTCTGGCACAAACAACTTTGCGCAGTATTGTACAGAAAAATGTAGCGGGATGGTCTCCGACTTCTCAGAGCAATCCAGCTCCTTCCATTTTTGATCCGGATAATAAGTACGCTGGACTGTGAAGCGAAACAAATTTTGTGCTTTCAAAAATGAAAAGAATCAATGGGATGAAAAACAGGCTTAATCTTATAGCTGTTCACTTCAGGAACGGTGAAAATGAAACCTTTATTTGTTTATCAACTCGCAACTTAAGAAATAGATGGAGCAGCGTGTGAACTTTGGACATGATTGTAGTTTATAAATACGTAGTTTACAAATTTATTCATGAACCCAAAATGAAAAAAAACGTACTCTTCTATCGCTGTAGATTGTAAGCTCCCTGAAATTGCTGTCACAGTGGTGTCATTGAACGTTTCATGCAAAGATTTTTGTATCAGTGAAATAAAACAAAGAAAATTAATAGGAAACTTTCGTGCATGAGTTATCTCAAGTATTGGGTAAAATGAAAATGATATTTACAGCCATCATTTATAGAGAGGTACTTCTAGCAATCATTGATAAAAATGCTTTTACAAGGATCGCTTATACGTATAATTAGAAACCGAGTTTTCAATTTCTATTCATGAACTTGATAGCATATCAAGAATTTGGCATCATACGAGCATCTAATTCTGAGGAGTGAATAAAAGTATTGAGCGTTGGTGGATGTACGAATGACTTCGTCACTAACTGTACGTACAATAAGGTCTCACATTGGAGAGGACAGGAAAGCAAAGTAGACACTAGCGAAAGCTTTGTTTCACTCAACTGGTACGAAAAGAAGTCGTTCCGGGTGAGGAACACGACTAGCAGGAGAAAAAATGCGCTGCTGGAAAAAGAATTTTAGTCTGCCTCGCTGGCGCTGCAGTGAATGACTTCCTTCCGCAACGCACAGACGGCCGGTCACAGGCTGCTGATTGTGCAGCGGATTGCGTGCACACACCGAGACGATCTTTGCCATGCCCAACTTTAAACTTTAAATTTTAAAAGGACATCATATGTATGTGTAAGAGTGTTACTCTCAGAAAAATTTCCTTTTTTGAAAATTATTTTCTACCTTTTTACGACACCAGAATAACAATTCATATCCGTTTTTCTTTCTAACACCATGTATTTAAAAACTTATTTACTTTTTTTACCCTATCTGGAATATAGGGTAAATATTACTGCATGCGTGCTAGCCATGTTGTTAAGAATACTATAAAATATATATGTAGTACATACATTTATTTCCCTTCAACGGTGGTGTTTCTCTGTACTAAGAAAACAATAAAGATAAAAGAACAGCATCACGGTAAACCTCAAAAAAATAGCATCACGATTGAATGCTCTCAGATCACTCAGTTTTTCAAACTCAAGATGGACTTCAGAAGACATTAGCACAGGGGCATTCAACTGCCAAATGTTGTTCAAATATCAATCCTATTTCCTAATTGAGAACACATTCACAAAATATTCTAAGATAAGAAACTCCTAATGAACAAGTTACTTACGTTTCCCTTCTGTCTTACTCCAAGATATAGAACACGCACTTTTTGCCCATAAAGTTGTAGGATGCACCTTCTTCTGCGAACAGTCGTAATTCTGAGTTCTCTCATAAGCTCCAAGTCTAAATGCCACCGAATATCAGAGTGATAGCAAACTAGCCCTGGGCTACTTTGCATCAACCGACATGAGTCCAGCTAGGAGTGCCTTAAGGAATAACTAAATTTGCTTCCCTTGCACGTGCAATCCCAATCTACACCACTGCATCAACACAAAATGAAACTCTTCTTCCCTCTGTCAGCCCTTAATTAACTTGGAGCTCGTTCGCGAGTTCTTGCGGTCACTTTTTAGCTCAGCCTCAACGCAGGGAAGGTTGGCTGGCAGCACTGACGTTAGTTTTTCTGGTGTGGTCTTAATGAGAGTTTTATTTAGGTGTCCCGCGAGAGGCGGTATAACAGAGTTAGTGTCCCTTGTATTTACTGCAGCAGTCACCCACGCTTTTCTCAACGAAAAGGAATCTTTCCAAAGATGTTAGGTTATTGCTGGTAGAAATGCTGTTACTCGTTTCGCTGTTGCCTTTCGAATAGATCAGGAGTGAGGTAGGCAGGTCACTGCCTAACTCTAAATTCTACTCTAAAATATTGAAATAGAGCTTGCATGTAATAGAACGAGAAAGGTATGTTAAAACGTGTTGATGTGAAGAATCAAAAGTAGACTCAGAATAACGTGAGTGCTAAAATTAATTTGCGCCCTATAATTAATCCTAAATAGTTATCAAATTATTATAGCAGAGTTAGAGTTTTAAAACGAGATGCAATGGTTGCTTGAATTATTACTTTCTCCTTCTTTGTGCTCGCACGAGGGCACAATTATAGAAGTCTTTCAGGCTGAGCAAAATTCTTCTGCAGGTCTATCTGTAATTTATAAAGTAGTAATATTTGGCCTCAGATACATAAGTAATGTATCTGAGGCTTAAAAGGCAATAATTGTGAAGCACTGAAATATTAAATTTTGGACCATCTCTACCACTTGCGTAATACAGTTATTTATCTCTTCAGTAGATAAGATTGTTGGTCTCGGTCAATTCAATTTATTAATGATAATTAAATCTTAGAAGGCTTCTAAATAATCTAAGACCTCTTCAGTAAACAATAATCTTCAATTACAGTCTTTCATTCACTTACAAAATGTTATAATATAACACTGTTATCAAAGAAAGACCATTTTCAAGGGATGCTCTGCTGATATTTTTATATGACATTATATGTATCAGCAAAGACAGATACCATATACATAGCTACTGCCGCTGTACATCGCCTGTGGGCTGCTGACTAGCAACATTTGTGGCCTACAGACTTTTTTCGTAAGACATACACTTCATGTCTCTTGATAAGGCAGTAGTCTACAAAATATCACACTCAAAGGGCATTATGCTCAGGATATAAACTACTGAATTGGTACGCATACTATATTACTGAAAAGCAAAGCGTCGCAAATACGATAGTTCAGGTTACAATAATCTACGGTAATTGGGTTTAATATTTAACTATCTTTTCCACTTGTCTGTGTAGTCATATATAATAATTTTTTATTTAAACAAACCGAACCGTCAATTGACCACCTACTGTTCATTAAGCAATGCAAAAGGAATAGTAAGTAGAATAGTGATTTTTCCACCATTCGGGTTGTTGATTAATATTTTGATACATGTCTATGTGTACGGCAAAACAGCTGGATGATGTAGAGCTGAAACTGCAAACAAAGAGTAGCAGATTAACGTTCACCTACTAAATTATAAAATATTAGATTAACTGAAAAGCTCCTTGAAACAGCAACAGGAAATTATCAAGCATAGAAAAGGGGAAAGTATACAACATTTTTTCAATAATATTTGAGAGAGAGAGACCATAGGGTAGCAAAAAACTGTCCCGTAATGATAGCCCAGCTTTTGGTGAAAGCAAGTATTTATTTCAGAAATTACAACACATAAAATTTATGCTAGAAGTGAAAGAAATTCTCAGTCACTAAGTGAACCGTCGGGCTCGACTGGAGATTTATTTGCTTTTTATGTTCACTGAATATTTCATTCCCCTTGTATTTTATTGGCACTACTCTCGAACTCCAGATTTTTAACGATGACCTCAATGCATGACGGGAGAAGGATTTTTGCATCCTACTAAGAGTATAATATGTTAATACATATTAAATGATGAATGAACTCAAAAGAAGGTGAATGGTAGTTCAAGTTTAATTCTAAAAACTAATGGTAGCACCTAAATTTATTGAACAAATACAACGCTGTAAAGAAGAATAGTATAGGGTATTCAGCGAGTTTTTGTTCAGTTTTAGGGATACAGCACTTTTATAATTAACTGTATTGCACATACGTTATCGTTATAGTAGCTGAACCAAAATCTACACAACATCAAAACAAAAACAGTAGCAGTGGCGGCTGAGAAAAAGGTCAAAACCGGCAATCGTCAAAGTCTGAACTATTCCGAAAATACAAATATCTGATTAAAAAAACTCAAAAATATAAAACCATCATTTTTGAGCTCGTCTCAAATATATCAATCAGTATAACAATGTTCTTTTTTTATTACCCGTTATTTAATGGAACTGACGTAAAAGTGTGGTGTTTCTAGCTTTCAGTTAACGTTGAGCCTTTGTAGCTGCCTCAGATTTCCTCTTGAACAGTTGGAAGGAAGCTCGACTGCTTGTTGCGAACGATGAGTTGGAGTGTGGAGTTGTGGTGAGCGATACGTCGAGCATATCACAGCTTCGTTACGAACACTAGCATGACCTAAATTAAGGAGATATGCATGATAAACTGGTCTTTTAGCCTATTTTCCTGTCCACAGTTAATCTGTGCTTAGCTAATTAATCTGCTTTACGGGTTCTTAATGAGCATATGCTACGTTTTGCGTGACTCCATGAACAAAATAATTTACAGTCAGACGCGCTCTGACTCCATTAACAATGAAGTATTCACTGTGAGCTTAGAAGACACTGCAATCGATTATTTTTCCTTTAAGAATCTTGATTACATAATGGAATCAAATAAACGACACTGTCCGAAATAATTATAAGATAATTACCGCTAAATATGTTACTTATACTACTTTATCAACTATTCGGAAACATTTATTTCTCAAAGCTGATTTTTAAATTAATTTGCAGAAGTAAAAAACACAGGATCTTACTTTCCCAATAGAAAAAAAGCTTGATTGTGCTATGTAATTAGGAAGTTCAAAGCTGTACCTTGCTTATTTAAAAGCTATGACAACCGAGGCTAGTAACAAAAATTATAGAAATTGATTATTATCTATCAGTGCACATCAATCCCTCTCAACTGTAACTACTAATTCAGGAGAAACATGTGATACTATTCTTATCATCTAAACGCATTAATATACATTAGATGTCCCATCATTTGCCATTGCTGAAGTCGTAAAAAACATAATGAGAGAATTTCGACAAAAGAAATTTCACAGTGTACTTCAGCCGAACATTCTAAGTAAGAAGACGACAATACCAAATACATACTAGCTGGGAAATAGGGAAAGAAAGAACATTTTTTAAGTTTTGTTCTATTTTCATTTTTTATAGCATATATAGTCTTTATAAATAAATGTACGGTTTCTTTTTCATTATTTTTTCGAAGTTAACTTTCGTTGGAATCTTTATTCCCAGTAATGGTATGAAGTATAGTAACTATTTCGATCCTAATGACGCTGTCTCAATGAACACATGAATTAAAAGCCGAAATTAACTCGTATTGTCAGCGACAGCGACCTGTCACTCGCACAGCTCCTTGTTTGCTCCCTCGTTGTATATCTGCAATTACTGCGAGTAACTGAGAGACAATGACGTAACACTCAGGAAAAAAGATCAGACAAATATTAGCAAGCACTTCCCATTGATTTAGTAGACCGTAAACGCGGTCATGGCTGAAGAGAAAGACATCATGGCGGCCATTAAACTGACCCTTTGTTCACCCGCCCAATTATCTCAGCAAAGAAGAAGGACGACCACTCCTTCCACCCTATTTGAAGCTCTGCGTCTCATTACGTGCATGAGCGCTTGCACTTTAATGAGTGCTGTTTAATCTGACTTGTAGCCTTCTGCTTAATGCTAGAATTGATGACAGTATTATTTTACCAGTGACAAAATAACTGCTCTCTTCGCTATTTATTTTTGGACTTTTAAAGTGACTGGGAGCTTAATTGTTTCAATATGTTTATTTATTTCCTGCTTGAAAGATCCAAATATATGCTAAACTGTAAACTCATGGTATGTTTTTATCAGATGAGAGAATTTCGTGATACAAACTACAGTAACTATTAAAATCTAATAACAAACAATAGAGAAATAACTAAGATTAGAGTCTTTTTATTTCATAAACATCGATGTCATGATGATTCTTTTAGTTTTCCTCGAATTTTCATTCAATGCTTCATGGAAAAGGATTCAACAAGGTCATGAAAATGTATTACTACGTATCACTAGCAAAGCTATTAAGTTTAAGCTAACGTATACGTCCACAAAACAAGGGAAAATGCCATGGAGACGGGAGATGTATTATACAAGAAACACAGTTCCTTTAAAGCAATGAATATAAATTACAGTCGTTCACAGTCATGGTCATCAAGCATTGCTGTGACTCTAGAGTTGCTTATTTCTGCCAAGAAGTTTATTATAACAATTATTACGTATGTGAAATTAATCTGCATGCACACTTGAAGTTTAATCTTGCCACGTTCAAAGGATTTATCAGAAAACATACAATTTCTTCAAAACATCGTCCGCAATTTAGTGAAAGTCAACTACAATCATTGTAAAATTGAAATTTTGAATTTGTATCAATGTGCCAAAATTTAGAAGGCATTCATGCAAAATCATATACCTTCAGGGGAATGTTTTTTTCTGTAGAAATGCTTTACACGAGGACTATTTCCACGGAGTTCAAAATGAGCAGGACACATTTTCATCTGATTTTTTCGGTGAAATAAAACAAAAAAACAATAGCACCAAGAAGAATTTTCCTCCGCAATGCAATGTGTATGTCTTGAGCAAAGTCATTTCTGAGATCAAGGCTAGTAAACAAACAAACAAACAATCTTTATTTCCAATCGAGTACACAGTACATAGACATTTAGTATATTGGTTTTTCAAATTCTTAAGGTTAACATTCTTAGAGTAAGGGGTGATGATGAAGCTCCATGATCCCGGGAGGTTTGATGGGCGTGTCCATGGGCCATGACTGCTTACCCAGTAAGCCTTACCGATATGTGCGAGCTCACGGCACGAAGAAGCAACGAGAAACATCTCGTGTTCGCCGCCGGGTTCGAACCCGCAGTCTTTCCGCACGAAGCAGAGACCTGATACACAACACAAGCCGTAGACCACTCGACCACGGGGGAAAAAACGGAGAGTCTGTCATTTTTGGCATCCATCGTAAATTCTTCACTACTGGTCGATGTTACCTCGAGAAATAACTCATTTCAAGTTTTAGGTTACGCATCCGTGCGTTCGACGATGTTCATCTATAGTTCATAGCTCCTTTAGACATTTCGAATGATGTATTCTAAAACAAAATTTAATCTTAGAGAATTAGAGGGCTTCCACTCTGGCATAATTTAGCGATTAGGATTCATGGGGGGCCTAGAAGTGATGATCTAGACTGATGATCTGTTTACGTAGCCTGAATACATCCGGACACTCGGGCCATCAGTCAGAGTGCGGAGCGCTTTATGGACAACGGATCGGTACCTTAGAAACGGAAAGCATCATCGTAAAAACTGAAAGTAATACACCATGGGACGTAAAAATGCTAACGTTAAGTTATTGAGTGAAGTAAATCCAGATGAAATCTTTCATCAATCGAAATGATGGATCAGAAAATCGGGCTTAAGATTCAAATCACTTTCTTGTAGATGACGATATAGGGTGGAAAATGGTATTACTTGGGGTTGCATTAATCACTCGACATAGACATATAAAATTTTTCTACATATTTCATTGTCTAAAACTGTAACGAGTACTATCCGTTGAAGTTTATTGTCTGAGTTACCTATAGCAGAGTTGTGAAGAGACTTTGAGTTTGCTCGTGAGTGTACCACAGAAGTAACCAAGTAAATGAATCATCAAATAAATAACTCACCATGTAACAGTGTTACCCCCTCACAAGTTCCTGAAAACTGTAATATAAATACTACTAGACAGTTCCGTGAAAATTCCACGATTTAGATTTGATAAATATGTATTTATAGAGATAAATGTATTAAAGATTTACGACGAATTATTGGGTTTTAAATGAATACCTTCATATGTACAAAAATTCCATTCTGTATCTTATCTACCGATAACATGGCTCAGATAGTACCACTTGAAATTCATTGATTTATAAGTGACAAAATTAAGGATCTATGACAATACATTTTTCAGTTTTACCCGTGGTACTATCAGAATCTGATTATTTTTCATGAATAAATACAGAAATTCTATTCTGTATCTTTGCTACCGATAACATGGCCGTGTAAGAGAAGAAAACTAATAACAAAAAATGAAGTATTTTATAGTGATCCGGCGCCTTTGGTATCCACAATATAATGCTTTGAATACATGCATACCTGTTCTGATTTCAGTTCAGTAATTTTTCTTCAGTAATAGATAGGAAGTAATGGGACGGACAGACACAGATACAGAGAGAGAAATAGAGAGAGAGAGAGAGAGAGAGAGAGAGAGAGAGAGAGAGAGAGAGAGAGAGAGAGAGAGACATGGAACCACATCGTCTATTATGCATATACTAGTGTACCCAGCCGTCAAAAATGACGGCAGAGATTTTGTGATAATACCCGTGCCATTAAAAATGATGGCAAATACCGTTGGAAATATATTAAATGAAATTACATATAAGAACGCAATGCAATATATTTAGTTTTATATATACTAATGTTCATCTATAGCCCGTTAATAATTTGTTCCCAAACGAATCAGTTTTGGGCTTGGGAAGAGAATCAGTTTTCTATTGGACGAACAACGTCTTTCTTGCTGTCGAAGTCTTGCTGCTTCTCTCTTACGGTTGGACACGTTTCTATCCATGTTGGGCTTTTTTGCAGGAATTTTATTCTGAAATATTCTCTATTATCTCTTTGAAGCTTCTCAAGAAACTCACAATTCCGAAAACAATAACTCAAATTCCAAAATCTTTGGCCTTATACTAAGTGGTAGCCAGGTTACAGGTCAAACTAATTTAAAACATTTCTTTTAGCATTATCAATTAAAAAAGAGCATTCACTCACAGTTATTATCCTAGCTTGCATTTCGGTGTGTCTCAATTTTTCGCGGCAGTGTAACCCGTGCCATCAAAAATGATGGCAAAAAATTTTTATAAATCTCTCATGAGATAATCTTTCTCTCGCTATTCTTTTTTGCTCTCGATTCAGTCTTTTTTTCGTTCCAGTGGAGTTTCCATGCTTAAGCTTATTTCAAATGTAACTTATTTTTCTTGTGACAGTAATAAACACTTAAAATACAGTATTTTAGAGCTGCAATATACCGCCGAACTCGGTATCCACGATACGGACCCGAATATATAAGGCTCTGGATCTCTCTAATTTTTTTGAAAGGGACTTATTATAGTGCACTTGTACAGCGAAAATGAGTATTAATTTACCAGTGAACTGAAACGAAGACCGCAAGTGCTAATCTATTCTTAAGAGCGTGAATTCGTGTCATTTTCGTGTACAATGTACACGAATCATAGGGCAATGCCGCGCCGAACTCGGTATCCACGATACGGACTCGAGTATATAAGGTTCTGGATCTCTCTAATCTTTTTTAAAGTGTCACAAAACATATAAATAAATAAATATATAAATAAATAAATATATAAATACACGACGGTCATTCTTAGTATTAGATGTAGATTATTAATATTTACAAACATTTAGAGAGAATTCAAGATCATTAAAGCACTACCCATTACTCCATGAATTTTGTAAAGTAGAGAGTGTCGGTGACATCCACTTCACATTTTTTGCTTATCTGAGGCTGCTAGTTACACCATTTTATATTTTTTTGCTTATCTGAGGTTGTCGGTCACATCCACTTCACAGTTATTGCTTATCTGAAGGTGCCAGTTACATCCACTTGACATTTTCATGATCATGTGAGGGTATTGGCAAAATACACTTCACATCAACGCTCATGAACTAAGCATTAAAAGAATGTACTTCAGAACAAAGGTAGCTTATTTCGTTAAGGAATGTTTAACCATTGAGAGATAAATTATGTTTACATGAATAAGTAAGCTGAACATTTAATTCCATCTAAATTTGTTTTTCTTTATGGGAATAAACCTATATTTGACGTCTAGCAAGCTACTATACATCTCAGAATGACGTATTTCATCGCTGTTTCCTTATAGTAGATCTCCATTTCGCCATTCTAAACTTTAACCAAAATACAAGTTTTTAAATAAACAGGAAACTTTTATCCCAAGACTCTATTACTTGCGAAGATTTCCTATCGATAGCCAATGACAGTCAACGCCGCGTCAGCCAATAGGAGTCCTCGTTACATGCCTCTAACGGCCATCGTTGGATAGGCGATAACGCTGCTGCTCTTCAATGGTGATCTTTATCACAATCGCTTGGAGCATCCACTGCCACACACGGGACGCTTTCTGCCGCTGCAAGAACTGCAACTACGATTGGCTTGAAGATCGGAAGAATCGACGATCGTCTCCAGCAAAAACCAACTTCAATGTGACAAAAATGATCGTATTTATTTCTCGAAGAAAAACATTGGAAGACTTCGAAATTGTGATGTCCAGAAGCTGTATAAATGATGCACTGAGATTGAAAAGACTCTTTGTGCTTGCTCAAGGTCGAAAAAAACGTTTGGACATCTAAGACCAAAAGAAAATTGAGGGGTATATTGATGGAGGTCATGAAGAAACAGGATAAGAATATGCTGAAAAGGTGAAATTTCAATATCGGTGAAGATAAAAGGCTCTGCTGTGAGTTCCTACTTATTGAAGTTAGGGCAAGAAAGAGATTGAAAATACCAAAAAATGATAAATTGAAGGTATTTGATTTTTTCGAGAGTAAAGTCGATCGTAGGAAGACGTTTTGCCTCATAAACAGAAATGTTGAAATACCAAATGCACGTTGGCCTTCTGAGAGCATTTGCTGTAGTAACACTACGCACCGCACAGCAGTCTTAATTTCAAGCAATTCCCAAGCTCATTTAAAACAACGCATTCTAAAGAGTCAATGAACAATTGTATATTTCATCCAAAACTGAGCATCGAAGACATAGCGAGTTTCTTGAAAAATAAACCGACTATGACATTGAAAGGCACTATAAATTACAATATGTATCAACTAGTTTGACAGAGTATGCGCTCTGCATACTATTTAGGAATGGCTTCAACTTCTGCATGTAAAGAAACTCAAGAATGCAAAGGTTTAAAATTGCCTGGACACGAGAGTAAAGTGTTAATCAGTACTAATTCTTGTAGTAATAATTATTAAAGCAATGCTATCTCATCCGCCTTAATAAAAACTTCCATAAATTTCAAAATTGTATTTTCATAACCTTCATTAATAACTTACTTTACGAAAAAAGAGATTCTCCTAATTTTATAATAAATTTGATATTTTTTGCATCCCGTACCCCAGACTGAACTGTGGGTTCATTCAGCACGCAAGTCTAACCAAGAAGTTGTCTGGTGCGTCACAAGCACAAGCTTCACATTCAATGAAGCTTAAGTGAGCAAGAAAAAATAAGCGCCATAACTTTCATCCTCAGCATTGAAGTGAATGGAAAGTGATTGATGGGTGCTTAAAATATTTTTGAAAATTCCAACCGAATTCCTCTGCTAATTCGACCCCAATGTTTAGCACTGCAGAGAAAGGAATTAGGTCTTATTTAAAGAAGGATAAGCTGCAGGAATAAAGAAACACTAAAATGTTCACAATTATACTCAGAGCTGGAGGTGTAACATGAAAGCGACAGCTTTCCATTAGTGGATGTAAAAAAAACAAAAATGCTAAAAAGGAAAAGTTAAGTCAGAAAACTTTACTTTCAGGCTCATGAATGCTATGTTTTTAGACCATGGTATTGAAATTTCACGGACGAAAAATTCATTTGTGGGAATAATTTTACGGTTAGAATGCAATTTATTACATTTTCATTTGTAGGAACATAAAAATGAAATCAATTTCTGGGAAGTTTCTGAATAGAATTGCAATGAATTAAAATTTTTTCGGATAGATTTCTTTCCTTAAAGCCTTACATATTTAAATGAATGCAAGCGCTAGGCTGCAAAGTTAACGATGTTGTAGTCCGCAAAGTCAAGATCACCAGAGCTGCAAAGAGCAGAAAGGCCTAAAAAATAAACTAGGAAGACTTATGGACACCGTGACCTTATTGGAGTACCATTGAGTGTGATCGTGCGGAGAAGTGCTGACAATGGGAGACTTAGGCAGCACTTGTAGATAAGACAAAGCAATAGCAATAACACTTGGAGCACCAGTGCTGGACAGAGATAGCGTGTCACTACAGAAACCTTCTTCTGATAGCCACTGTAACCCAATCCCAAGAACGGAAGATGGATGGTCTTGAAGTAACCGAAAAACTTGTCCCAAATGAAATGAATCAGAAGGAAGGTTCCATGGATGGTCATTTGAACCTGTTTAATTTTTAATAATGGAAGTAATGTTTGTAATAATTTAGTGATAATTTTTATATTCATTGTCTATGTAACGAATATAAGGGATATGAAATAACACGTTTATTTCAATTACCTGTGCTTAGTTGAGTCTCATATAATATTAATTCGTATTGCTTCTTTGAAGTGCGTGTATTGTGACATGCTTTTTTACAAAGTTAGAATACAGCAACAATTTGAGAAACACAATAAAATATAACAAAATATAGTTGCAAGAACGAGCTGTTAGGTCCATTCTCGGAATGCTACCAAGGCCCCATGGCTTCTAAAGATAAAGCCTCAATCACGTGCATGCACCTTAATCACAAACAGACATTACAGTCATGTACACGCATCTCAATCATACACAGGCATCAGGAATCAGGAGTAGAGGAGGATGGAAGGAGCAGGGGTAACAGTCATACTCTCCGCTATTAGTTTTTACGTAATAATTACCCAACTCATATTACACAGTATATAAGTGACACAGTATATGAGTGACAGTATATAAGTGACAAAGTATATAAGTGACAATTATCACATGACTCGCCATACACAACTATAAGATTCTTTTTGTTATACAATAGTTATACATATATAGATCACAGTGCACATATGTATACATAACTTTACGGTACACACAAATATAACTCGCGGTGTACACAAGTATTACTCGTGTCGCTCAATGATTACACAACTCGTGATATATAAGTATTACATGTCTTGGAATGCATAATTGTTACTTCACTCTCGGTACACAATAAGTTCATGACTTGCAGTACATAATGGCTGCATGACTCAAGGTACACAGAGAATACAAGAGCAGTAGAACAAACTATGTGATCCGTAGTACGTAGTATTAAGAATCATTTTCCGAAAACGATGAGTGAAACAATAGGTTCTCTCGAAAGGAGCTAGATTTTCGTTTATGCTTTTCAATGGCCAACATTTAGTATCATAACTCAAGGATTACTGGCTACGTCATATCACTGGCCCTAGCCTTCCTGAGCAAGTGATCGCTCATCTCTTACTTATCTCCAACGAATATGAAGCTTTCACACTAGTGCCGTTATTGCTACCACACACTCAAGTCTTTGACCTTAACGACAACTCTGCCTTGTTTACCTAAGAATGTGTTCATATTATTGACCTGGAACACTTAACATGACGTCTTGTCTCTGCTTGTGCGTTGTAGAACACGATAAACGAGCATTCGTCATGAAACTTAAAAAGCTGTTTGACGAACACAGAAATGTAAGTGACTGATATGAAGAGTTGTAAGTATGTCTTCGTTGCAAGTAACGAAGTTAACGATCAAAAATCATCCTCCATATTCAGATCATAATTTAACTGTTTCTATCTATGAAAGACTTTTCATTGTTATGTATTCCTCTTGGTACTCGTGATAAAAGTCAGAAATACTTTACCAATTCATAAGAAATGCAAACGTATTTTTTACCATAAGTGTCACCTTTAAATGTTGTATGACTTACATTATGGTACTTAATACTCATTCGCGTTCGTATCCGTGTTTGTGAGTTTATAAAAATCATAAACTCGATAGTCTGCTAGTTTATGCAATTATAGTACCAGCAGAAGAAAATAGAAAGACAAAATTGGAGATATATTGCATATGTGTATGCCTGCATATTTACATCTAAGGGTAAAAATTTCCAAAATTACAGTTTCTGCAATTTTGAGTTACCAAACTTCTTGACAAACTTAGCATATTACAAGGGAACGTGCGTAAAAATATCCTCGACACTTGACTTAGCAGAATGGCACTGCACACACCGTAACCTCTGTCTCAAGCACAGAGCAGACGTCTGGATCGTCACACTATTGCTGTCTCTATTTTACGATTTGCCTTTATGAATTATTTCAGTTTCATGAGCTCATTTCTTCCTGTGCAGAATTATTGTTTTATTGTACATTTAAGTTATGGTATTTTAAACATGCCAAGAACAATAGCTACATTGATATAGATTCTTTTAATTCTTTCTACTCTGTGCTTCTTTTCAAGACTTGTTACAAATATTTACCCATATGAAACACGCAAAATTTCAACTATCGTTTTGTTGCAACACTTGCAAGAAACGTAACAGTGTCTGTGATAAGCATACCTTCCTACTTTTGCATCTGTAACACTCAAAATAGATGAGAAAATACTACACAGGAATTTATTTAAAATTTTGTACCAATGTTATTTGAATTAACGCCCATTTCAGGGTAAACGCCTGAGATGATCGTAAACTAACACACATTTCCCATGTATTCTCAAGTCAACAGTCCGGAGATTGAGACCGGGAGCGTCGTATGCGTACAATTCAGGCACGAATCAGACCTGAGGTGCGTGAGACCCTCCATCTCAGGCAATGCCCATAAATATTTGAGACTAACGCCCCCACTACACATGTCATAACAGCAACTGGAGCACAAGCTTCTGGGCCAACATTGGTGCTTGTATTTTACGCAACAGCAAGTAGGAATAGGAATAATTCACATAGCCCGACACGAACCTCCGCCAAGTTTCTAAACCTCATTCCAAGCGTCCCTCCTTCGCGTACAGAACGAATAGAATAGAATAAGGCAATAGGAACGAGCCGTTTGGCCCATTCTTGGTTCAATACCGAAGTCCCATGCCGTCCCAAACCGAATCTCTTATTCTGGCTTTCATTTCCACCCAAATCATCACGAATAACATTGTGTTCTCGTATTCTGAAGTTATCTCTTACATTCTCTCTGGGCAGTCTACACTAGATCGTTTGGGATAACACTTACAGAAACAGATCAATTGCTGGTTTGGATGAGCAAATTATGTTCAGTTACAGTTGAATTACAACAGGTCTGCATGGGGTTGATTCTTGTGAAGAATCAGGTACAGTATGGATCAAATAGATGTATATATATAAATATATATATATATATATATCATTTAATTTCAAAGAACTTGAACAGCTGTGATTGAAGTTTTCAGAATAACCAGCCGAGTATTTTGACAAAATAGTGTATATCCAGTGAAATATCAACGGAAAATTTACGGACATCTTGATATCATCAGCATTTTTACTAGTCTTTCCACTTTTATAAAATGTTTCTCCCACCTGCACCATTTAGTCAGATAATGGAAGTCGTCCGGATACTTTTGCCTTGTTTTCACCTTATGCGAGTTTGGGCATTTCACGCCTAAATTCGCACCAAAGTAGCGCTTTTTTAACAAATTCTCTCACAAGTGCAGGCTGCAGAGGCGTGCTTGAGTGCATTCGATCATTTTCTAACAAACAAAGTATCTCATCTTATACAAATAGGTTTTCAAGAAAATACAAACAGAATACTCAAAATTTTCAGTTGTTCCTTCACAAGCAACTAAAATTTGAAATAATTTGTACGAGATTTGATAAAATTGCCACCTAACAAAGTGAATTTTTTTCCTAAAATACAACTCGCTCAGCTATCCAAAATGGACTCATGACGCAAATATCAGGGGTGAACATCTATTTTGCGCTATGTTAAAACGCACAAAATAATCTAGGTTCTTGTTTTTCTACCATTGGTGGAATTTTTCGCTTATCTTTGAACGCTTGAATGCAAACAAAAGTTCTCTGAGAGAGTGAAGGTTACATCATAAACAGCTGCACATTCCCTTCCCCTCACACGAGACTTTTGAATTTTTCCCAATTTCTGCATAGTTTTTGATTGAATTCAGATAATCTTTTCTTTTCGAAGATAGACACTGTAATGTCAAGTGTGATATATGAAATTGGACTTCTTGTACTAAGCGACGCCGTAGTTTTTTTGAGGGATTTTTTCCCATTTACGTCTCTAGAGTTTTCTAAAGTGCTGGCAATCATTTTTTGGATCTTCCTGAATCTTCCCCTGCGTATAATCGGCTAGATGACATCCACTTACTGCTCCATTTTGTACACTTTAACACTCATTAGACCTGGCATCGCTATATGTTAGTATTCACACGGCAGAAAGACTGACAGTGAATACAAGGAAAATGCATGTATCTTCTCTTTAGAAGCTTTTAATTTGTAGAATAGGTAAAAGAGGGTAAAAATGAGTGGAAGGATTGAAGGTGATAGTGCAACCGTGATGAAAGTTAAGAAACAGCTAAATAAATGTAAATTGAACCCTTTTTGGAATTCTAATGTACTCTTCTTAACCCAAGTTAACATCAATCAACAGTACAGATCCCAACTAAGCGTAAAATAAATTTAAAGGGGTTTACCCAATCAATGCTGTAGGATACATAAGCTAGTGACCTCCTGTCAATTTAGTCACATATCTAGTTTCAGTATGTCACTCTTCGATCATACTTTGCTCTCCATCTTCAAATACTCAAACACTTGTTGATGCCATCAATGCATAGCAGTCAATCAATGCTAGTTTTTTACATACAATCACAAAATGACTTTTTATGTATCACAGATACTGAATCATGGCACATTGCCCCGTAGACTTTCATGACAGCGTACGACGCGACCGCAGTCGCAGCCAAGTCTGTCGCATCGAAGAGTGCCTCTGCCTCATAAAGTCGTCACTGTCCACTCAGTACAGCATTACGGCCAACGACTGCCATTCTATCATAATAAAATGACCAACGCTTCTATTTTAAAATTATAAAGGCTCCTATTGACTTATATTATAAACATTGTATCTCCATCTCTGCGTGTGTCCATCCCGTTACTTCATATCACTAAAGAAAAATTATTTAACTTAAATCAGAACAGGTATACATGTATTAAAAGCATTGTAGTGTGGATATCAAAGGCACTGCGTCACTATAAAATACGCCATCTTAGCGTTCTCCTCCTACACAGCAATTTTATCGGTAGATAAGATAAAGAATGAAAGTTCTGCATATATTCATGGAAAATATTTAGATTCTGATAGTACCACGGGTAAAATTCAAAAATATATTTTATTTCATAGAACCTTAATTTGATCACTTTAAAACTGTGAAATTTCCACGGGTACTATCTAGGCCATCTTATCGATAGACGAGGTACAGAATGGAAGTTCTGTTTATATTCATGAAAAATAGTCATTTAAAGCACAATAATTCGTCGTAAATCTTTGATACATTCGTATTTATAATAATTTCAAATTAGTTTAATTTAAACCGTGAAATTTGAACGGGAACTACTTAGTTAATCATAACAGGATTAAATTTTACTCAGCAGAGACACCCTTCGCTGGTTTCACTTTTATTTTATCATATAAATGTGTAATTTCAAACACATAGGGATCTTGTGACCCATTTACACGCGCTGTATCATTTCAGAATATTTTAAGAAAGAAATTCTGCAGAATGACTTTATCTTTGGTGAAATTCATTACCTTTTGGTTTTTTTAAATATTTCGATTTTATTCGTTCATCGAGATTTATCGCCTACGAGGACATCAACATTTTTCATTTACATAAAATCGTTATAGCATCTAACTTTGACAAATGGCCATTCCGAAGAGGATGTAACCAGAACATTTCCATTGAATACCTTTGTTAGAGCTATCCAGGTCATATTTCTCCTTCATTGGCTTATTTCGTGTTCATGGCCCTCAATTTGAATCAGGGCTTTCCTATCCCCTTTTATTCGCAGCGTAACCTTGTGCATCCTATTGTATTCCTACGGAGGGAGCAATAAGACTCGTGAGGCCAACACAAATCTTCGTTACAGCCAGCCAAGTATCCCACTGCTGCTATCACGTGGAGTGTGGTGAGCTCTAAACTCCTGTTCTAAAAAGAAAGAGGGTTCAATTCTTTCTGATTACATGAAACGTGCTCATTATGTCATGCCGTAGCACACACTAGCAAAGAAAAGATCCATCCGTAAACTTGATTAGATGTTCTTTTCTATATAAAATAAGAAACATATAATAATGGGTCAATTTTTACTAATTCGACGAGTAAAATATACTCATACCAATTACTCAAAAGCAAAAGAAAATCTTCCAAATAAAATAAACAGAATACAATCAATTCAGAGTACGCTCATTCGTGATAGGAAAAATCCGAAATTATAACATACTGTACAGGCTTTGCATTTGAACTGGCTCAAACTTAATTAATATGTATGCGATAATTAGTTTCTTACATAAACTCATTTTGATTTAATATTTCAAATCTGTGGCGCACAATGAATTGAACTACCTGCTAATAGCTATCCTGTATGAGTATAATAGATGAACATTACGGGTAGAAAGCTCTAAGTCGTTTACATTAAACAAAAATCTGTACTGCAAAGTTATTTTCAAATGAATTGCAGGAGCGTATCGAAGCATTGAAGGGAAGCTCCTTCGCTGTTATATAAAGCAAAAAGAATAATTTTGCTTTAGTGTGTTGTTTTTGTGGCGCTGGAAGTTAATAGTACATAACTTCATTTGCTACACGTCTATGAATTGTTGTCTATTCTTCAGCAGCTGGTAGATTATACCTGTAAATCCTAATCTTTTTTAAATATGATCTTATTTATATAAATCAGAGTTAGTCGAAGAATTCGTATAAGAAAATTGTAAACCCGTGAGATATCACCTGCGAGCACCGTCATTATCACAAAAAACTCTCAAACGACGAAGTGAGGCTTAGAGCATGAACAATATACACAACAATTAAGTGTTGACTAAACTACTTTTTTTCTCAAGTCTTCCGAGATTCTATGGCGTGACGAGTGAAAAAGATCTCTCGTAGAGTTGTAGCTTTAAGGGACCCTACTCAGCAAAAATGTAGATACATCGTGTCTCCCCATTGCTCAGTAGGAGCTTTTAGAACGGACTCATTCTTCTCTGGTATCTGGTTCTGAGTCTGATCAAAAGTTTATGTTATATACGATGACTAATTCAGTTTTAAAAAATGGTTGCCTCTTTTTACACTACCAGGATAAATAATGCAATAAGTAACGATAGCTATATGGGACGATGGAACAGGCCCTCAAATCTGATCAAAATCGTTCAATGCGTCCAGTGTGTAACAGATGGAACAACTGAGAACATGTTATTGTTTCAAACATGCTTTCTATGCACAATTTGAACCGATGTGCGATTCAATTTCTTCATCAATTTTTCTGGCTTGAACGATAATGTACTGTAATGCAATGACTATCAAAGTCCCTATATCATCAGTACTGAAAAATTTCGTTCTGACAACATCGCAATATTGTGTGGAATTTAATAATTATTTGGAACTTTGAAAGAATTGTGGTCATTTTTGTTACACTGAATACTCTTTTTGAAGAGTTACTTACCGGAGGTACGTAAAAAAAATATAAAATATCTCGATCACAGCTCACTGAATAACAATCAGGTCATTTTGTGAGGAGCAACAGCGCCATGAAGCTGCAAGCTGATCATAAAAAAAAACAACCACAGGCTTTTCGTCAAAGCTGAGAACAAAATCTGGAGCGCTTACACTTGCTGGCTTGTCAATGAAGTTTTGCGAGGAAAAATGGGAGCAGCTTTACTTTCATTTAAACCTCCTCCCCTGAGCTCGGGCAAACGCACTCCCTTATAAAATAAAAGAGTTTTACGAGGGTCCGGAGAGGGCGAGAGGCCGCAGAACGTCCGCCATATTGCCAGACCATTTCTTTTTAATTTTAGGTTTTATTACGAGATCAAATTTATCAGCGCTCATAAAGAATCTAGAACGGTGTTTTTCTTAGAGGAAAGGCTTGCTTGGCTTCCCATCGAGTCGAGGGCAGGCTTCGCGACCGCCAGTCTCGAAGCCTCATTCAAGGCGAATATTCGGGACGTACTTCGCATGTTCTTTGTTTGCAATGATGCCTACGACGGCCAACGCTCGTTTAAGTCGTTATCCATCAAGTCGGGGCCGAGCATCACTGCAATAAAAGGAATCGCTGGGATCAAAATTGAAAGCCAAAACTCTGGTGATATAGAAAATAAATTTGTAATTGAAGGTGTCCAAGATACATATCAACCAAAATAAGAGAATGGCGACACAATGTCAAACAGAACTACACGGGATATTTTAGTTGAAAAAACTGATTATTTCGACTCGAATTCAAGCAAGATATTATTCTCACTAAATTATACTTCGCATGTTATTTAATCCGCGGGATAACTATAGAGGTGATACTCCCATTCTGTATTATATTGACTTTTAATCAGTGTCTACGGATGGAAAAATTCTGCTGAGAGCATATATTATTTGAGTATTTCTGATGACTGACCCTAAATGCATAACATACTTCCACTTAAAAGAATACTTTGTTTTTCAACGGGTATCGCGTGCTCTGCGTTACGTGAAATAATCATTTTTTACATAAAAAATCAAATGCTTGAGAGATATTTTCCTGAGTAGAAGTGAAGTTCTCTCTGAAAGGGAGACGATTATGGGTTAATGTATTTTTAAATTAACATGAGGCCTCATAACTTTGTTTTTTGCTCAGTGAATGTTCCTTTTAAATTTTAAAATGTAAATATTATTTAGGTACAACTGAACGTCAATCTTCTCTATCAATCTTTATAGTTTTCAAAGGTCGCACTTTTAAATAGCTAAAAGATATATTAATTAATATAAAGATTTTAAACACTCGTGCTCCACGAAACGATCATATAGTTACAAACATTATAACAAATGAGCTTAATATGTTGCCCCTGTCATAACACTCTCAAGTTAATTTGTAAACAATAGCAAATTAGTGTGTGTTATTCGTACATACACATGTACTATATATTGGGATGACTGCCTGCCTACCCTCAAAACAGAAATCACAAGAAAATTGTCTCTTACGCTGACAGGGCCAAGAATAAAAAATGAGTTTGAATGAGCAATTCTAAGTTCCTAGGCTGGATATTAAAGAACTAATGTGACGTTGAAAAGTGAGAATTTTTCTGACCAAAAACCGAAACGATTTTCCTCAAGAAGAATTTAAACTCTGATGTGGATAATCAATTACTCTCAGACCTGACCATCTGAATCAAACCAATGATAAATAATAATATTTATTTGTGAAAGAACGTCACATTTCTCCTTGTCGTTCCGAGCAAATTTGAAGAATACGCTTTTCACTTCGTTCATTTGACTTCATAGTAAAATTTGTCTGCGGATTGCTTTAATCGCACAAACGAAAGAAATAAACAGACGAATGTTTTCTCATCAATTTAACTGACTATTATACTGATAGCTTCGTTAGATCAACCAAACCGAAGCTAGCATTCAAGATCTCACAAATGAAGGTGTCGAATGCGTCTCACAATGACTGTGCTTCACCGGCTGATGTGTGTGTAGCAGTGATGTAATACGCAACTGATACATAATCAGTACGTGCCTGATGTGGAACAAGCAGCTACCGCGTCTCAATAATCATTTAATAGGATGTTATACGAAAAAATAGGTATGTGCCATACAGTATCTGTCACGCCAAGTTAATGTTTAAACTTTAAACCTGAACTGAATGTTACAAAAATATTTTATTTTATAAACTACATGAATTTTATTTGTACTTTTATTGGATTATTTACCAAGAAACAAAAATTTACTTCATTGAATTGTAAATTTCCGCCTTCTAAGTTATTTTCCAATTTTTAATCAATTTTTTCTTTGAAAAAATACTGTAGAGGACGTTAAGTTATAAATTCGCAGTTATATTTGTTAAGTTGTTGATGTAACACACATTTTTCACGAACAGTCGTGATTTCGCATCGTGTAAACCTTAAGCATACACGTTCAATGATACTTAAATAGCATCTCTGTAACTCTCATTCTGGAGTAAATTATTCAAGTTCCTTTCAGAGCCTAACTCATCTTGGACAACCAACGGGCTCAAAAATTCGTTCCGTCAAGATATCAACTCACAGAACTTTCATGTCTGGTAGAAATGTCTTCATCCCTTGAGAAAAACACCTAAGTTTTATCGAACAGAGCTCCTATGTAGTCCAGACTGTTCTTGTACTCCAAATCAAGAAATGTCGACACAAAAATATTTTATCTCCTGTCAACAGTTGTCTTTGTGACTCAAAACAAAATTCAGGAGACGATCCTGATTTCTTGGCAGCAGTGCAGAGTTTACTGTTTCTCTCAGCTCGCAAAAGCCTTGTATTTTTTCCCTCTTGAAAGTTTAGGAGCCTCTACTTGACAAAGCCTTTGTTTGTAGAAGGTTTTTGAGTTCTTTGTTGGGCGAATTATTTTGCCGTTTGACAGTTCAAAATCGTTGATCGGAGCCTCTCTGATTTTGCTTCCAAAGAAATAGGATCCTCAATTTCTGCAGACAAACTCTACGAACGAAGAAAAATGAACCCCTCCGAGGAGAAGCGATCACAAATTCGGAGGGTGTTCCAGGACTGATACTACGCTCCTCGAATCCAAACGTCAGCAAAAGATGTAGTCAGAAATCAGAAAATTAAAATTTTCATTCAAACTGAGAAATGTTGCTGACAGGAATTCTTTTTGAATTCCTAAATCGTTGCTAAAACGAGTTTTGTCAGAATGGTATGTTTAATACTTAAATTATGCTCAGGTAATTAGCTTGTTTCGACAAAAACTCAGTTCTATCGATCAAAGTAAAACTTCAGTTATGACTAAATTAATCATCATGAAATTTATAAAACGAACTGGAAAAAGAATCACGTATAGCTGAATGAAGGAATGAAGTGACTGCTCCAATATCTAAAACCATGAAGTTTATGAATATGAATGTCCTTTTTAAATTATTTTTACTTATTTACTGGATTCAATAACTTGACGAATTTAGGTCGTCAAGGTGAATTCATATCAGCCTAGCACCCAAGCATGAAGAAAATGCTCTGAATATACAATACATACTTTGTTTTTGCTTGAGCTTTGTAAAACTTATCCATCATAGAAGGATATTTTCTGATTATTGAGAAAAGAATTATTCTAATAAAGTGAAAATCTTTTAGTGTTTATGAGATGAGATCGGAGAAAAAATTTGGCCCTCAGTCAGTATGAAAAAAAAATAAAATAACAAAAGAATACGATGCGATCTCTGGTGGTATATGATACATTAAAACTACTCCTGACAGTAGTCTTAATTCAAGGGAAGTCGAAGAATATTGCTCATTTAAATGCAAGTGAAACATTAAATGAATGAGTAGATACAAATTTCTCGACGTAAACTATGATAAGCACTAACAGTCATTCATATTAATTCAGCTTCCTAGCACAACTTCGTTCATTTTGAGCTTTATAAATCGTCAAGTTAGGTCACAGCTGGAGGCTTATTGAGTTCTGAAAACTGATAAACATTGTGAGAGAGATGACGCCTCAGAACACATCTCACAGTTTTCATGAACTTGACATAATGTTTTGGCTTATGCAACAGGCACTGTATTTACATTTTTTTAAATTTACGCTGAAAGTCCTGCAGTTGACGTAGAAGTTTGCAAGGGAGCGATGAATTGCTTTGAGCTGTCATCTGCAGCCAATTCTGCTCATGAGTCACGGGCACGTCCGAGATAGAAAATATATAAATTATAGAGGGAAATTAAAGAGGAAGAAAAGAAATGGAAACATAAATAAACCAATTTCCAGAAAAGTAAAACAAAAGGTTACATAAAAACACTTATGAAACAAACAAAAAATAAATTACAATAATTATTTGTGGGTCTATGTGTGTTCTATTCGGTATCTGACCTATCAAGTTACACAGCTACAAAACAAGACTCAGTAGATCTAGTAGTCAACAGTTACATAAATAAATGATTCTTTGATAATTTCCTCTACTTAAATCTTAAACTTAAAAAATCTTGTTGCGTCATTGTAGGTGAGTTTATATTTTCAAATTTTGCGACATATTTTTATCAAAATGACATAGTATCTATTTTTATTTTCAATCTCTATTTCTGACTCCCAGCAACTCTGTACACTCAGGGGGCAACATCCCCAGGTCTTCATACGTAAGACTTTTTATACGAAGTGATAGCGAATCAAAGTCGAGGCTTTGAGAAAAACTGCGCAGTTAAAGACTGGCAAATGAGTCCCTGTCCGAACTACTGATCGCTTTTATAGCCTCAATTGCTGATTTTCGTCGAGAGGATCTTGATGTTCTCGTAATTTTCCAATCGAAAAGCAGTCAGAGCAGTTGAGTTGTTCCTATTCCCTTAATATTTTCGTTACTACAAGGTTCATCTATGCGAACTCATCATAAAATTGCATTTATTAATGGCTACAACATTGAGAAAATAGTCCAAATGATTATTGAAGTTGCATGAAAACCAGAAAAATCTGAAGTTGATAGTCACTCATACGAGGAAAAATTACACCAATATTTCAAATTTTTATATTTTCGTCACCACATGAAGCAATTTTATTTTCCCATTCTCTTATGAGTATTTCACATACTTATATATTTAAGTTATCAATAGCCCCCCTTTGAAAACATCCCCTGCAAAAAAATGCCTTCTATTTTAAAATGTAATCGAAGTGTTGTGAAAAAACTAATTGTGTCAAAATAAAATTAAACATAAATTTACTAGATTACTGTAACGAATCCAATGCCTAACATCACTGAGCTATTAAACGTCTATCTATTCTATACACAAGCGCAGAAAAAATTTCGGTATAGCACTTGAATTACATGATTTGTATTCTTGAATTCTTTAGATATAAATAGCAGTAATAAATTTCCAGCAGTGCAAAAGTTTTTAGATGAAGTAGTTAAACAGTTTTATCTGATAATACGCAAATAAAACAAATTTACGTGTGGAATTCATACAGATGCTTTACAATTGACTCACTCAACGCTGATTTTTGTTTATGGAGTTATGTAATATGAGGTGCAAATTGTTTCGGTTTCAATACACTCAGGAAATAATGGGAATTTTAGACGCTACTATTCGGGACTACAACTTTTCCGCGCTTCCGGTTTACCCGAAAATGTGCAACATGGTCGAAACAGCGAACCAAGTCTTGTTTTATTTAACCTGTTCAGAGATGAGGTTAGTTCGCAAGTCTAATGTGTAGACGGCGTTTATGTGTCTAGAATCCATTAAATTATTCCCTTAAAAGGAATACAGCCGTAGTTTGTTAGTTCACGAGAGTTTGGTAAAAACTTGCAGCAGTTTATGACGTGAAGCTCGAAAGTTTATTCCAGCATCTTCACGGTGTCCTGGGACAGAAATAATGGCCGGACAGATGAGACAAATCCGTACTGCTGGACCAGAGCCAAGGTTTGGCCTCCAGACGCCCGCCTGCGCTTCATCATCAACATAACAAAGCTCGTCGCAACTCGCGCTCTTTTCTCAGCCTTTCCTGCTTCTTTAATTCAATACGAAACGAAGAAATCCCAGCAATCGTTAATTCATCGTTATTTGAGCAGCAAAGTCCTGGGTAATTCCTCATTGTCAAGTTAATTGATTATGATCATTTTTTCTGTGGATTTGAGAATAATAAATGTAAAACTTAATAGCATGTAATGTGCAGCTCAAAACATCATCGTTAATGAATTTTAGCCCCAGGCCTTTCCGTATATTTGCCAGGTATCAGGCATTTTCTGTGCATAATAATTTTGTAGTAAAGCTTTGCTTAGCTGGCGTTTGTGAAAAGAGAATGTCAAAATTTGAAGCCTTCGCAAAGACTAACCCTTGACACTCGCTCAGTTTTCTTCCTTTATCAATTTACTCGTAAAAAAGTTTCTTGATAGATCACAGCGTGAGAGTGGTTATCTCGGTGGTAAAGTTTGTTTGAATCCATCCTAGTTGTAGTCCTTCTAAGATATGATATTTTACGACTAACTTACTTGCAAGAGCTACAACATGAGCTCCAAATAAATAGGGCACGACACATAAATGGGGCATGAGTGAGAGGTCCTATATCCCAATATTATAGACCAGCTCATGCATGATGCATGACGAGCGTCGACAGCGGACAATGACCTGAGCGTGTCGAGATGGCTTCAGACGCAGAACATGCCTCACTAAATCACTGGCTCGATTTATCGAAATTCAAGTAACTGTTTCCATCATGTTCATTTTCATCTCTATGAGATGGATTTACAAGATAATTAATCAACGAATCAGAGTCCTCTGATTCTATTTACGTAGAAAACTTGCTATGTTAACAAGAATAGAATAGAATGAGTCGATAGGAACGAGCCTTTTGGCCCATTCTTGGGTTGGTAGTCAAGTCCCATGCCGTAATTCTAGCCACGCGATGGTCATACACAAACTGACCACCGCGGCCGCGGACCTCGAACCCGGGTCTCCTCGCATCGCAAGCGAGTTCGCTCAGCAGTCGACCAAGCTGGTGAATAAACGTATTTCATCAAATGAAAGTAATGAAATTTATTCAGTTCTCTTTTCTTCTCGTATAAATAAAATGCTTAGATATTTATTGCACCCACTGTGCGTACGGAGTATATAATTTCTTGTTTATTTTGTACTTCTTCTTTAGACAATTTACTATAACTTACTCATTTATTGTTCAATGAGTGAATGAATTTTATTTTCAGCTATTTATGATGTTCTTTTTCGTAATGAAACAATTATTAGGGGTAACCGGAGAGTTTTATCCTGGTTTTTTAGGAATAATAATTGAAAGAAATATTACTGAAAAATCTTTATTGCTGAACAAAATAGTCATCATTATTAGGTATAACCTTGTCCCTCCACTTAGGAGCTTTTTAATTCCCCTTCCAAAAAGATCGATATATTTGGAAAAAATAAAGGAATTAAACTCCGCTTCACCCTTGTGAACATTTGTGAATCTTTTTTCGCACATGAAATGCTCTAAAGAACGAAATAAGTCAAAATCTGATGGAGCAAAGTCTGGCGAGTATGGTGGGCGAGGAAAAATTTCTCAACCTAAGGACTTTCTTTCTTCTTGAGTTTGTTTGGCAGAATGGGGTCTAGCGTTATCGTGTTGCAAAATGACTCCTTTCCTGTTCACTAGAACAGAACATTTTTTATGCGACGATGCATTTAGACGTTCGAGTTGCTGACATTAAAGGTATGCAGTCACAGTTTTTCCTTGTCCCAATAACTCAAAGTTAAAGAAAAAAAAAGAGAACGCGACTTTCCAGTACCCTTAATATTTCTGAACAACCTGAAAACTGTGTGTGTGCAACTATTTCGGAACAGAGGGAATAATTTTTCCCCTTTTCCGGGAAATAAATTCCTCCTTAATAAAGAATTAATGTGAATCCAAAGACTGCTAATTATTTTAAAATCAATCACAGTCGTGCGCTAACATTGGAGTACACATTTCCAGTCCCACAATTAGTTGTTTTTCCTTCACTAAATGTTCACTGTTATTTCTGAGAATAATTGAAATAACTTACTTACCAAACAATTTCAAGTAATTCCAACTCAATAGGAGCAAAACGTCACCACCATCCTGATTGTGTTTCTCCCATTATTCTTGTTTTGATGCCGCTTCTCATATTACCATTATTCACATTACTGCTTTTCATATGACCACTTCTCACACAACCACTTCTGATGCAACGACTTTGCATATTTTCTGTGAGCTTGTTCCCTTGATAAAAGTCTTCAAGACTGACACTCACCTGGTTCTTCTTTGCTCCAATTATCTTCATTGAACTTGACGTCCCTAAAAGTAAGCCATTTTTTATTAACACGTTTGTTGCGATGCGACCCACCGGTGGGTCACTTAGGTTAGGTTCTATAATTTTTTCAGATCCTTCTAGTGACTATGCGTACAAAGTGAAGTTTTACACCAATCAGGCAATCGCAACAAACGTGTTAAACACATCAACAGTCTAAACTTGTCAAGTGAACTCCATGATCTCTCGTCCTCATTCCGTATGAACGACTGCGCTGGAGAGAAGAGCAGCAGCAGACACCTCTCTAATTATAATGCTTGTCCTACATGCTTATTTTTAATACAAAGAATTGCTCTCTGTACAATAGGCCCTCAGTTTAGATTGCCTTCGGTAGTTAAATCCTGAACTCGTTTCTGTAAAGGGAGCACCTCGTAACCTGAGTGACCTGAGCAAAATTATACTTAATAAGGCTATTGCAATATATTTGCTTGAATGTTTCTCTCTGACAAGCTTATTGCTATAATCTTCGTGCAATTCTGTATTATCGTCTTACCGTAAAGGTATTTGTGTACAGTCATATAACGAAGTACAATTTGAATTCAGTATTAGTACAAAGTAGGGTTGGGAAAACTTACTTCTATTTATCAATCCCATTACTAGTGTTATAACTCACATCTTAGTTTAATTCAAATGACAACCCGTTTTAAATTCATCTGAATTATGTGTCAAAAGTTCTTAAGTTAAACTTTGTGGAGTTTAACCCTCATATTTAACCAACTTTTGAGGACATACATATACGGAAACACTTCGACATCGATCACTTCATGTGTTTGAACCATTTCCGCTTGACTTCAAAGACAGTGTTGGCATATAATTAATGAACATTAAAGTGCCACATCATTCAGTCTGCTGGGCTCTAATTTAAAATAAAGTTTAGGGCACTGCAAATTCTCCTATATTTCGGTACTGATGAGTCCAAACGCATTATTGGCAACTACTTAGGCCCCTGCACAGACGTATTCCGCAAATTATACATTACTGCCAGAACCAACGGATGTGGTAATATAAACCCTTGCTTGAACTTGCTACTGACACCATGTATTGAAAAGGAATTAGGGGTTCAGCAATGTTTTTTATTCTTTAATGAACATGTATTTCATGAAAACAGTTATTACGATATACGGAAGCTTCGTTTCATCTCATTGAAACTTATAAACTTTGATTTTACTTAAATAATCTGTGAACAATGGTAGGTCTCGTTTTTGTTTTTTTAAATTTCATCACTCTGTCTATTTAATATCACAAACATACAAAATCTTATATACTAAAAACAAATTTTAAAAAATTAATATATTTATGTCAGAACAGTGACAGTTCATGGAAAGGCTTCTTTAGAGGGGAAACTTTGTAAGTTTTCTCGTCCTCGTCTTCCTCAGTTTCCTCCACATGCTGAACACATAGAATGCTGAACACATAGAATGCTGAACACATAGAATGCTGAACACATAGAATGCTGAACACATAGAATGCTGAACACATAGAATGCTGAACACATAGAATGCTGAACACATAGAATGCTGAACACATAGAATGCTGAACACATAGAATGCTGAACACATAAAATGTTGAAAATATAGAATCATCAGCAGCTCGTTGAACTCAAAGTGAAAAACTGCCATGCAAAATTAATTTCTAACTCGAACACTAGGGATCATAGGAATTAATGATCAAGATCGAAAGTAAAGATTTTTGGTTCCCCTATACTTTGTGAAGACTTATTTGGAACATCCTCTAGAAGGAAAGTACATCAAGTAGATGAAAATAATCTTTTCAATTTTACTTCAGGATCCCGGAAAAACATACACCACAGATTGCTTAAATCAATAATTCAGTTCCATTTAATTACCTTTAAGTTTAGAAATGCAATCAAAATTTTTAACGCAGATAGATTTAATTAAAATCAATAGCGTATTTTAATTTTAATTAGAAAATGTATTTAGCTTGCATCTATTCCTAAATAAAAAGTTCTGAACTTGAGGTTTCAAAAAGCTAGGAGGAAATTCAAGGTGTTTCAGAAATGAAGTCGTAGTTGAAATGTAAATATTTGCCTAACTATATGTTCGACTACTTGAAACAAATCAGACTTAATGTTGTGCAAAATGAAACTCATGTTCCATAATAAAAAACAAACCTTCAAAAACCATTAATATTTCTTGAACTATTTAAGAACTCCTCTAGAGTTTTCAACCAATATTTCATGTGTGTATTAGTAACGGCCTCCACGGCAGCAGTGATTATGAGCAATATAAAACTGTCGATGGAGAAGTCTATGATTCCAGAGTTACGCTTGTGATGGAATGTCTGAAGCATCACAATCATGTCTCGAGAACCAGGCCCTCCATCTCCCTCTACACTCGGGGTCCACTGACTCCTTCTGCTCTGCACAGACAGCACTCCTAAGTCAACTTTTTGTGTTATTTCTTATATGAGTTGTAGTGTGTGAATTTTTCCTGAATTTTCAAACAAGAGCCCATTAAGCTGCTCGTTAAACTAACTGTGACTGTGTTATGCCTTGCGCAAACCTAATTTATCAATGAAATTATTCATGTGTTTAGATCAGTGATTTTATAATTAAACAATAAAGATTTCGTGCGGGGCAATCACTCAAGGCCCCGACCTCACAGGACAATAGTGGTCGTAACTTAACTGCGACTTTGGACTAAGATTTTTTCTGCCCGGATACCAATGGCTTCCTTAACACTGGCCTAAAATTCCTCTCTTACATTTGAATGAATTCAGTAAAACGGACTGCGATGGATGAAAGGCATATGCGTCCGACCGAAAAACATTTCCGAGTTTATTTTCCTGTCGGTCGTAGTTTTTCGCGACCCACCCTGGTTTTAGAATATAAATTCATGTTTTTAATATTTATACTAATCAATTCAGTAATTGATTTTTCCAGATTGTCTTTTATATTGTAAAATATGTGATACATGAAAAATAATGATAAAGCACTGCCGCAAGTAATAACTTTAGTGCCTTTGCATCAAATGTCTGTTGTAGTGAAGGTTTATGATGGCATTTGAAGTGACTGTAAATAAATGATAGGATGCCTAAATCTTTTCGATAGAAGCATTTTTAATTTTAATTTAGGAACAGCTGGCATGATTGAGGAATAAATTACGAAATTTTGGTTTCGTAATTTATTAGTTTTGTGTTAGTGTTAGTTCTGATGTCATATTTTCTTGTAAAATATAACTCGACCGTTAACATGAAGGTATTATAAAAGTAAAAATATCTTGATACTCAAATACCTGGAAATAAAAATTATCACTTTAAAAAGCGTCCTGCTTCTTGGCCGCGGTTTATGTCCATCATATGTATTACGTATATTGCTGCAATGACCCACAATAGTAACGAATAATAATTAATCATTGCATTCAAAAAGGCACTAAGTGTATACAAAATTTCGGAAAATCATATTTTTCTCCACATTTAAAGATCTGGCGCTTCCGTCCAGAAGAAGACCACCAGCTTGGTCGACAACCAGCTTGGTTGACTGGTGAGCGAACCCGCTTGCGATGCGGGAAGACCCGGGTTCGAAGTTTGCTGCCGCCATGGATGGTTTATAACCATAGGCAGCTAGAATTACGGCATGGGACTTGGGTACCGACCCAAGAATGGGTCTGAAGGTTCGTTCCTATCGCCTCATTCTAATCTAAATCGCTGCGAATTGATGCAGGTCAGACTGAATTGCTTCTCACACTTGCGACTATCATGTTTAATTCAGTCGCACGACATCGCTCTCTAGTTCTTCTATAACCTCGAGATCGTGCACTCTATATTACTGTTTGGGTTGTACTGTACCTTTAAATGTAATTTGTTGCATCATAATTTGTGATCAAGACCAAAACCAAGGTTGAGGATGAAATTATAGGCACAGGCAGCACGATCAACACCCCTATCTTTGTTTGATGACAGTTAGTGAAGGAAACTAATCCATGTTGATTTTAGATTAAACTCGAGTCATTTTATCAAGCACGCGAGGAAGCTTAGCGTATTTGACGGCATATAAGACGCGATGATGAAGACGACATATAAGACGCGACGACGAAGACGGCATATAAAACGCGACGACAAAGACGGTATACAATAAGACGCAACGACGAAGACGGCATGTAAGACGCAACGACAAAGACGGTATATAAGACACAACGACGAAGACGGCATGTAAGACGCAACGACGAAAGCGGCATCTAAGACGAAGTACTGAGCGTAAGCTATGTTAGTGAGCGTCAGAGAGAAGATTAGCCTAGGCCTACGGAAGGTCTCAAACTTCACCTACGATGTATAAAACGTAGGGCAATTTTTTGAGCCAAATTTTTGGAAAAAGTGCGTCCTATATGCCGTTAAATACTGTGCTTATCTAGGAGAGAAAATATGATCGTCACTGCCGTCTCTGCGAGTATAAATCGGTGTTTTTGGTGTAAAAGTTTTTAGCAGAGATTATTGTACCTCAAAAGAATTACATCCGTTTGCAATAAAGTATGTCATTTTCTCTTTTGTTGCTTCCAAATTTGTCGCTAAAGTAAGCATAAGCTAGAAATGTCAATCTAAAATGTTTATAAAGTTCTTCATACAATTCCTTCTATCATTAACTTAGGATTTCATTGTATTATTTTAACTTTACAGTTTCGTTCCTCAAAGAAAATACCATTTGCTGAATTTCAAACTCAAAAAAAAGGATAGTATAATCAAATCAAGAGTTCATTTATGAATATTTAGAAATCCTTTTTTTGTTCTGTCAGCGAATATAAAATAGTGAAAAGTTGGTTCAATGAATTCAAAACTTATGAATTAGAAAGCGGTAACTTTGGCAAGAAATTGCTGTTTGAGGTTTCACATTTTTATGAATTTTTTTATATATGTAGCACTATCTTATACGCATTTTAATTTATTTTTACAGGCACAGCACGGTTTTATTTTTTCTTACGTCAATCTCAAAATTCCTGGAAATTTTCAGTGGATGCAGCATGACTTTTCCCAAGGTGGGAACACATCTGAAGACCGTCAGCCTATCCTCGTTCCTAGCATCGTCAGCAAAATTTCAGGCCTAAGAGCAGCTTGTACAGCTAGCTTCGAGGAGCAGTAAAATGCTTACAAAAATTCGGGCTAAAAAATTGCGACTCCGATTCTAACATTTCGCCCTGCTCCAAATCCTTGAATCTGGGTCACGCCATTCGTACTTTGGAGATGCAATTTCCTTCATGAGATGTTGCAAATGCAAACGTTTAAGTCCTAAGTTCATTGAAGATAGGAACATCACGGCTCAGTGTGACAGTACGTCTCTGCCACGAAATTCTGGACGGCATACGACGAACATATTTATCTTAGTCAGGATGAAAACAGAAGATAAATCAGAAATATTTCTGCTTCGGTTCCCAGTTTTTCCCTCTTCAACTTTAGGAATACGATGCACTTGCATCGTCAGTTATATCGTCCATAAACTTTTTTGTTCTCTATGCCATTACAGTGTGCTCTGAGACCATCACCTACGCCTGACTACAGTAAGGGTTTGTCTTACATCTCAAGGTAAGGGTTTGTCTTACAATTCAATGTAAAGACTTGTCTTAAAGTTCGAGGTGAAGGCTTGTCTTACAGTTAAATGTAAATACTTGTCTTCCTTGAAGGAAAGGTCTTGTCTTATAACTCAAGGTAAAGGTTTGTGTTGACCTACCAGTAGGGCTTTTCTTGTAGCTTACAGAAAGCGATTTTTTAAAGCTCACGATAAGAGCTTGTCTTTTTTAAAATAATAATTAGTCAAAGAATCTTATTCATAATCATTCAGTAAAAGCATTCAACTTGGACTAGTTGAGTCCAAAAATTTAAGTGCTTGAATATAGTGAAACAGAAAACTTTGATTTTATTTCTAGGAAACAGGACTACAAGGAAAAAGCCTTGATGTGAGTGACGTTGAATATAGTAAAATATTAGGGCTATCATTTCACTAAAACATTAGCCTTAAGTATAAAAAACGCACTTGAAAATTTGCCAAGAAACTGTTCTAAGAGTTATTACAATTATGTTGTTTTTGCTGCGAGACCCGATTCGAAGTTCTATATTTTATGAAGTGTAGCAGCGAAAGCGCTCTATTGGCAGCTAAGAGCCTCTCAAGATGACAAATGAGCTGAAGTGCGGGCTCGTGTCTCAGATCGCCACCGATGGTGAGTTGGATCTTGACGTCCGTTATATTTACACCACAAAATGAGCGATCGACAAGAAATTTCAGTCAATATTTACCTGTTGAAGTTAACAGAGTATATTGCTAATAATATTGATTTGTTTATTGTAATTTCTGCCCTAAAGCAAACTTTGTACACGGTGTCAAAACCAAGGTCTAATTCAAGAACTCCTACTTTTGTTGGATGCAAAGTCTGCCTGTACCTTCAGTATTAAATCACAGTGCACCAATATAACTCAAGTTCTGTCCAATGAAGCCTCATTTCATGTATTGAAAGCTTCCCACAGGGACACAGTGTCTCTTTTCCCTTGAAATACGATGCCTAATGAACTACTTAGCATCGCTCTAAAACACCTCCCCGACAGCCGTAAAAATAACAGCAAATTTAGTGGCTCATTACTTGCACTTTAAAATGCTAATTGGGCCCTGAGAGGAGCGTCCAATTTTATTTCCACGCTCATACAATATGAACGAGTTTTGTTCTGAATAACTTAGGCTTTGTACCCTAATTTAGCGAGCCTGTAATTCATACCTTCTTTTGTGCCCAGGTTTACTGAACCTATAACTTGAAAGTTTACAGGAGCTGTCTGTGAGTAGTACTTCCCTATACTGACTGTATATAATAAATATCAGTCGTCTGGCATCACCTGGCCTAGGTTGAAACTAGGAATTTTAGTTTGAAAACCCTCTATGAAGAAATGTTTATTTTATTTTATTCCCAGTCTTAAATATCCTTGAAAAAATTTACAATCTATAAACGAAAACCATAACGTCATTTCAAGAGAAAGTGTCATAAATAAAAGTTTTCCCTGTCACTTTTCAGCGAGATCAGCGCGTAAATAATGTTGAAAATAAGTGAGGATGCACAATCAGAAATTAAGCTCGTGTAAATTTCGAATCAAACCTTGACAGTCTGAGGTATGGTAGACCTACGAGTAATTAACGCTTCCTAATGAGATCCAACTGACTGAGCTTGACGCGCTTGGTCAGTAAATTAAGCAGAGCTGCTGAGGTTGACGCAGGAGATGATGATGGAGCTCATCTCCATGAAGGGGCTGCAGTTGAAAGGCCTGGAGTGGATGTTCATAATTCAGCTGCGTGTGCAGTATTGAACGGTCCATACTACAGAGGCCAGGCGCATTACTCCATAATGAAATAAACATAGAGCAGTACATAAAGAAAAGAAAGAATAATATGTAACTGCCCCATTCAGGGTACTTTGAGTGGTATTCAGTCAATAGTGCTGATCATGTACTACTGGTAAGTCTTTTACTACAATGTTCATGTCTTATTAACGTGTCTGTATTAGTATTATCAGTGCTATTACCGTGTGTTATTAACCATGTTATTATTCATGTGTTATAATCCATGTATTATTACCGTAACCCTGTGAGAGATTACGAGGACTATCTGCGCTGTAATCAGGAATTACTACACGCTCAAGAACATCTGTGAATTTTATCAAACAAGTTTCGTGCCCCTCGCTAATAGAAATCCAACATGAGGATGATTCTGAAAGTTAGGCAATTAATCACACAAGTTCCATAACAAGGTGGAGGTTGTCCGCTCCATTCATGATCAGACTGCCGTCATTGCGATTTGGGGTTCATTAGAACTTGTGTCCGTGATTCAAAGAGAAGTTAAGCTTCAAAAATAGTGAGACATGAATCCAACAGAACTGCAGCTTGTAGCTCACAACATTTCAGAGAAAGTTGTATAGTGTCATTCTCAGTCGTTGTCAGAATGTATAATTGTTAAACTTACTTGATTCTTTCTCGTAAAACTATAATTAGTGGTTTTCTCCTTTCATTGCATTGAGTTCCTTCGGCCCAAAGCGGTTGACCAGTTTTCATGACACCATAACCTATTTTTCATAGTTTAAAAATTGAATTTTTTGGAATCGTCGAAAATTTTCAAGACGAGTGTGAGCTTATGAGCTGTCGGGGCCTCATTGGAACTCCAATCATAAACTCTGAATACTCATTAAGAAAATAATGAAAGTAACTTAGATATGTGCCTCATGTCAAAAAATTGTGTTGAAGTTGAAGACATAACAGGCAATTTTTGTTTTAGCTTACTTGGGGGAAACGTTCTTGGAACGAATGAGTTCAATTAAGCCAATGTCTTTGTTGTTCAACTTATCCCTTTTTTTACAGTCAAGAATACCGCTAGTTGTTCGCTTGCATCACAAATCAGAAAATATACTAAGTGGGCTAAACGCATTTTCATTCAAAATTTCAAATACACAACTGAGTTATTTCGCTATTGCTTACTATTACCACCGATAAATCTCTTCTATGGGCTGTTCTCACACACTTTCTACGCCTCCAGGAGTTCCTTCTTTCTTCAAAAAGGAACAAACCTTGAGTCAGAGCAACAGTTCAATGATGCAATAATACACAAATCCATGGTACAGGCTTCAGAAATAAAATGCGTTTATGCTACTTTCGAGCCTAATATTATTGGGTTGTTCGGAAAATAATGACCGATTTTAGACAAAATCTTTTATTGATCAAATAAGTGACATTTGACGTTCAAATTAGTATGAACCTTGAACAGCCATGCATCTTTGCAATCTATCAAGAAGACCATTTATGTCACGTCGATAAAAAATTTGGAACTTAGAAGCTAGGAAATCCATGAAAACGGATTCGACCTCTTCTGAAATTTTCTGTTCTGAAAATTTTTGTATTCAAAAAATAATCCAAATGCTTGAAAAAATGGTAATCCGTGGGAGAAAGATCAGAAAAATAAAGTGGATGAGGTAAAATTTCAAATCCCAAGTGTGTGAGCTTCTGTATCGTCATTCTTGCAATATGAGGGCGTGCATGGTCATGAAGCAGAATCGGACCTCCCCGTTTCACCAATGCAGGCCACATTTTCCGTATTAAGTATCCATTTCGTCAAGTTGCTTGCAGTAAACCTCAGCCGTGATACTCTGATTAGCATTCAGAAAAGTGTAATGGGCAGCACCAATTGCACACCACGAGAGAGTAACCATGATTTCCTGTGGGTGAAATATTGGTTTTGGAGAGTGTTTGGATGCCTCATACACGATTAAGCCATTGACCTGATCGTTTTCAACTATCATAAAGAATCCACTTTTCGTCATAAGTAACTATACGATCAATAAAAGGAACTTTATTGTTTTGCAAGAGAAGCATCGAACACAATTCAAAATGCCGTGCTCGTTGATGTTCGTTGAGTTTATGCAGGACCCATTTGTCGAACTTTTTGACCTTACCGATTTGCTTCAGATGGTCTGACACAATTGAAGTGCTGACACCAAGTCACTGAGAAATTTCCCTGACGCTTTGTAGTGGGTTTAACTCGACAATCGCTCTCAAATTTTCATTCTGAGGAATGGGTGCCGGACCCCTACCGTCTTCATCTGAGGCTTTCATATCCACCACGGAATTTTTGAAACCATCTTCGTACCGTTCTTTCACTTGTTGTGCCTTCTCCCCATGCCTTATTGATATTTACAGTAGTTTGAGCACCATTGTTGCTGAGGTTGAACTCATGCAAGAAAAGTAATCGCAAGTTTTTTTTTCATACTCAAATTTGTGGGCTTTGTCATTTCTAAAATGAGTTGTAAGTGAAATAAGTACAAAAATATTATTATTATAGAGCATCTATAGATAACTTATTACGTTCATTGTTTACCTGAATTACAGAAAAAAATTCAATATTGAAACCAATCTCAAAGCATACCCCCTGAAACAGCCATTATTTTCCGAACAACCTAATAATGGTTAGTAGCATCATTGATATTAAAGTTTAGACCTCGGTACTCTACATCGTTTGCAAAGCTACCCGTATAGCATAATACTTGCAGGAAACTGAAGCTGAATCCAGCAACTCTAGCTTCCATAACCTCTCAATTTATTTCGACGGTCACACGATTTATACTCAAAATGAGTCTCTATGAACTTTTCAAATCCAATCATGTCTCGAAACACTTTTCGTTAATGAGTCCGAATATTAGCTCGAGATTTACATTGGGAACCTTTCCTTTTTTATTATAAAAGATTTGTGTAACGATATTCTAACAAACTTGTTGTTTTTGGAGCTTCGATACAATTTTCTCTAGTAGTAAAGGATTGACCTCACACGAGCACAAAACCGATCTGTCCCAAACACCCGGGTGAAGTTACTCCAATCAACTGGACTGGTGGAGCGGTGTTTCGAGAGGAGTACGAATTCGGAATTTGTTGGATCAAAAAAAAAATCTGACTGCTTTCAATTGGATTAAATTGGATCACATGGAGTTCTACTGCTGCAGCAGTATCCAATTTCTAACAACGGTAGTAAAATTTGGAGCTCGAACAAGCTAAATTTGTTTAGGGAATTATAAAAGCACTGACTTACACAGTTTGTTGTTAGGATTAGCTCGTTTTCAATATACCAATTACTATTGACTTCACTCGCGAGGAGAGTTCGTTTCATTGCAAGCCATTGCCTTACGTTAATAATAGAGCTCTGTTTTAGTTTATTTACCAGTATATTTTTATGTTTCTTCACCTACAAAGGTGGACGCTTCTTAAATTTTAATGTTTCAACACACCATAACACACAATGCTATTAAATAATAGCATTATTTAAGCAACTGTTTCAGTTAAATCAAAGCAGACTTAATGTTGTGTGCTACGTCAGTTTGTAGCACACTACAACTCTATTTGGATTCTTGTTTCAATTAGCCTACATGTAAAAATGTATACAAGAAGTGCATGAATGAATGAAAGTCGAAACTGGAAAACTGGTCTAATGCCGGATACAAAATAGAAATACCAAAATTTTATCAGGACCCGCAAGTACAAAAGATTTTCTATGACTGTTAAATTAACTCCAACACCAAACCTTGACGAACACCAAATTCTGTTGATAATTATCAGTAGAATTCGATATCATGATTTGCAGTTAAATTTGCATTAATTGTGCTGGTAGGAACAAGAGTGAGCTCCTGTATCATTTTAATATGTCAATGATTGTGGAACTGATGACATAAAAACAGAACATCGTTGCATTGAAACAGGTAATCAAATACAAAATATTTGAACGAGACTGGAGTTCAATTTCGAGTTTCTAAAAAGGTTATCGATTTTTCATGGACGATTTGAGTGCATGGATAAATTTATTTTGAAATCATCTTCAAAATAGGAGCTAAATTCGAACGTAGACATCAGTGCACAATCAATTTGATCCCGCAAGAGTACATCTTGTTCCCGCTTTGTGATGGTTTTTTCAAAATAAAATGCAAAGAAAAGGCTTTCTATTCATACTTCATGGAGGACATGACGAAATACTCAATTCGAAGAAGTTTTGAATTGAGATAAACGAGGATGATAAATGCTCATTTAAAATGTACGAAGTAGACAAGCGAGAAATACAAGAGGGAAGAACACGAGCGTTGCAAGAATTGGAGCGGGAACGTTAGAGACAAATGGAGGCAGCAACGTGATTGACTTTCTCAGGGCCCACTTGGAAGCAATCACTCAGGATGAAGCAGATAGGGAGGGGGCCAGATGGGACAGTGGATGACGAGGGTTTACAGGGGAGGAGGGTAATGCGAATTTTCTGTTAGCTTTGCAATGAAGGGGGTAGATTGTATTTGTTATTGAACGTCATCCTGTGATGTAACAATTACGGCAAATTACAGTTTTGAAGATACGTTTCATACGTAGCATTTATACACTTGCTTTACAATACCAAGGCAAGTTATGAGTGTGTTCAGTAAAATACCACGCTGAGAAATCGCATTCAAATCAAAAGGGTAGATGAACAAATCTTGAAGATAAACACCTTGGTAAATTCAAATGAGTCTAAAGATCAACCCAAGTACTTATGTAAACATTGTTCCACCCAATATTAGAACTGAGAAACGTGATTTTTCTATTATGTCAAATGCATCCTTATTTTGCTTGGACAAGTAATTACAGGCATGTCTGGAGGAAGATAGATGGTAGATTTACTGGTGATCTGTGAACTACCACCAGTCTGAACGGGAAACTCCAGCTGATAGTTGAAACTGCAGCTATTAGTTGAAGCTGCAGCTGACAGTTGAAACTGCAGCTGATATTTAGTTTAATTACTGAGTAGGATCATTATTGCACTGATGAGTCTTACTACCGTTGCAAACTTAGATGCGACATCAACTTTAAAAAGTTACGCCTCACTTCTATGTTTATGAGGGTGATCTTTTGCTTCTTCCTATTTTTCTCTCACTTTGAATGTTCCTATAAGTCGTGTGAGTGAGATGAACTCTCAAATTAATGTTTATTAGAAACATCTAGCTAATGTTTTCCAGTAATTCACTTCTAGGTAGACTATTATTCAACTGCTGATATAAAATACGACCACCGTTCCCACGTAGTATAGCATAAATCTCAAATTCTTTTTGTGTCCTTTAGTTCTTGCATACAGATGTGTATTTGTGAAGCTTTTCTGTTGTCAGTTTGGGCTTAGTTTCTTTAAAACAGTTTCTACGCTTTACCTTGACGTATCACTGAAGCCTATTTGTTAGTGATCCGTGGTTGCGTTACCAGGTACCTGTTCTCGAGGATTTGCTTCCACTCACAGCCCTCAAATTTTCTCTGCTTGTGATGCAGGAACCAAAAAGACTGACTGACGAATTTGACTAGAACTGACTATTTCC
>VCRD01001019.1:36181-73622 GCA_006783055.1 Trinorchestia longiramus | reverse complement strand
ATAAAAATAACAATGTGAAAAACAATACTAAAGTATGTATTAGGTGAATATGTTTATGACTATCTGACCACAAGCTCTTTACTATTCATTTTGTAAACAAATATTTCTGCAGTAAATTTAGAAACATAATTTATCAAACTTTTCCATTCCAGTCTTCAGATAAAGGAACATGAATATTTTACAGTGCTAAATTTTTAACATAACTTTTCACTGTGTGATGTGACATTTGGTAAACCAAAATTTTTCTTATAAAAATATAATTGAAAGAGATTGACATAACTGTTAGTTGTACCTAACCTGACCTGTGTTGTTTCAATTGCAAATATAATCATTATTTTAGTTCAGGTTTTAGCTGCACATTCAAAGTGGATTACCTTTAAAAGTTAAAAAGATTTTTTGTAACCTTTTAATATATGAGCTAAATGGATAAAGTAAATTAATATTTTTGGACATGCAGGTAAAATAAGATTATTTTATTATGCTTTGCAGTGCCTTTGCATTTGTTAATTCTGGTAATTTTATGTAAAATAGGAAAAATGCTTCATATCAGCATCCATTGTTAAAACTTGATCAGTTACTAGATTAAAATTAGTATATGTTTTATTGAACACATTCATAGACAACTATGCTAAATTATGACTTTGGTAATTGTGAGCAAAAATTTGCAGTTAACTTGAGCAAAAGAATTTTTTATAACAATGTTTTTTTTAATAGGAAGCAATGAAACTGCCTTGAAACTTTTCAAATTACATTATTTCCACAATATTGTATCATTAAAACTGTAGTATACTTTTGTTATGCCATTAAGTTATATTTTTAAATGTTAACTTTTCACAAGCATTAATTTGTTTATTAACTAAATGCATTTGATTATCATCATTATTATTTCTTAATACATTTCCTATGACAACTGTTTGGTAGAAGTTCAATAATTTAACCTATTCATAGCAATACTACTTCAGTTAAAAAAAACACTTCAAATATATAAACATTGTTTGATTTTTTGTGCATAAATGGTGTTGTATATATATTATTGAAAATCATTATATATATATATATATATATATATATATATATATATATACTTATATTTTTTCTCCAGGGACTTAAACTGTGACTTAAGTAAGTCAGATACTACAGTGTAATTCACATGTCATGCGTCACCCTTGGGTGGGTGATAGTGGAGGAAATGTGTTGAGTAGCAACTTTAATGCAAGCAAATGAAACACACTATAAAATATTTACTTTATTCCAAAGTTCAAGCCTTGAAACCAAACAACAATGGTTTATCCTTTGAGTTGTTAGAAAGTAGAAACAGTATACTACCTACACTAACCACTCAACTTGCCATCAACCCTGCCACCTGCTGTCAGTCAAACCTTAAAAAGGAGACACACTACCTTAGAGCCTAAGATTAAGTCTTGGCTGAATAATGCATCTACAATGTACTAAATTTATTATATAAATGTATTATTCCTTTCTCTGTACCATGCTCTGTACCATGTACCTTTCTCTGTACATGTGTCAAAGCATATTTTAGGTTTGATGGTACATGTGTTTTTCCCAATATATTCAAATAATGATTACTAGTGTTTCAAGCCCATTAGTCTCTTATTCTGTCTGCTTCTAAAGTTAGGTAAAATTACATAAAAGTGAATAAAAATGAGTGATAAAGCAATATTTTGTTTGGGCAAGAAATCACTTGGTCATTAAAGGATTCAATTGAAGTTTTAAATAAATTGTTAATCATAGAAGTGTATCTCAGCTTTAAGAGGAAAAAATGCTAGCATAAAAAATGGCCATCTATGGTAAGAGGTTCTATGAGTGACAAGGAGTTATTGCAATGATGTAAAGTCAACTTGGGTACCAGCTAATACTTTCATTCTCAATTATTTGTCATTTTTTATTTAAAGCTGAAATTTCTTACAGGTATGGTTGCAGAGTGGAGTGATTGCAGTGCTAATAGTTCTAGTACTGCAGAGAAGCTTAATGGTGTTTTGGATGATGGCTCTCAGAGCCCCTCACAAAGTCACCAGCCGTACATGGCTTCATTGGTTGAAGCTCAAAGCAAAGCATCCCATAATGGCATTATTGAGAATCAGTCTTCTGAAGTGTGCAGCAGTGTCACCATTGCTCAAAGTGAACTTGATAAAAAGTTATACTATATTTCTTCCCAAAACCATGATTTTCTGCTGAGTTCAAGCCTGAGCAAGCTTGCAGTGGAGGATGGCTACCAAGATGTCATAGTTCTGTGTGATGGTCATTCACTTGCTGCCCATAAGCTTGTGTTAGCTGCGGCCAGTCATTTCCTCAAAGCTATTTTCCAGGTATTGTATTCATGTTTGTTAGCAATAAAGCATATAATACTTGAAATAATTTTTAATTATTCAGAATGTCAATGATGAAGACTTGAAAATTTGTATAACATATAATGTTGAACATTTTTGGCTATAATAATATGAATCACAAAGTGTTCTAAACATATTATCAATTCCTATCATCAATTTCTTTTAATGTTGTAGGATATGGCAAGTGATCAGCCTGCATGTGTGACAGTAGAAGGGGTCAAATGGCCCATCCTGTGTCACATCATGCAGTACATCTACATTGGACAGTCGTATGTACAGCAAGAGGACGTGGCCGAGTTCATAGCTGCTGGCCAGTTACTTGGGATTTGTGGCCTCAAGGATCTGCATGAGTACTTGTTGGATCATCAGAAGGTGTGTACTTGTTGGATCATCAGGTGAGTACTTGTTGGATCATCAGGTGAGTACTTGTTGGATCATCAGAAGGGGAGTACTTGTTGCATCATCAGAAGGTGAGTACTTGTTGCATCATCAGGAGGTGATTAGTACTGGTTGGGTCACCAAAAGTTGTTTGTTACTTGTGGGATCACCAGAAAGTTAGTGGCTGAATAGTAATGTGTGATGGTGTTGACGTTTTAGGCAAAAGCATGAATCAAAATTTGTCCGTTTTTAGGTGATAGTAGAATAGAATAGAATTAGGCTATAGGAACGAACCTTCTGGTTCGACCCATTCTTGGGTCGGATAATTACTTTGATAATTATTCGGTTGTATACCCAAGTCCCATGCCGTATTTCTAGCCGCGTCAACCATGTCAGCAGCGGGATTCGAACCCGGGGCTCGCAAGCAGATTAGCTCACCAGTCGACCAAGCTGATGAGCAGATTCGCTCACCAGTCGACCAAGCTGATGATAGTAACTTTCTTTGGTTTCACAATGTCGACAGAGTTCTAGTATTGGTAGTATTAAATGTGAATATAGATTCAACATTGAAATCAGGTACTACTTTCAAGTTTTTGAACCATAGTTGGGTATTGATCAGGACAAAAACATGCCCAAATGATTACACAATTATAGAGTACCAAAAAATGTCACAATAGGCAGTACAAAGTTTCTGAAACAGTTAGCAAAAGAGCAGATTGTAGGTAAAGTCTAAAGACTGTAGGTAAAACTAAGCAGATGAAACACAGGAGGGTCAAAAGTTTGCAGAAAATGAATGATTACCTGCAACATCTCAGTGCAGCTCTAGTCCATTCGTGCATGTACAAATTTTATTATTGTCAGTTTTATGGGCAACAAATTTCCACATTGAAAATTTAAACCCTACCATATAAAAGCATTCTCTGTTGTGTGAAGAATGTAACCAGTCTTTTACTTATCATCCCTTATACTCCAGTAGAATCTCTCTGCTGTTACTAGCGTAATTTGACCCTTTGTCTACTGACTGTAACTCTCGGTAGTGCTGCTAGTTACTAAGTCATCCAAGCAAAGTTAACTTTGTGTACTGTGAACAGTAATGTTTATCTGTGAAAGATAATCATTAAAAACTTGACCTCAGTTCATCCTTAGCTGGCTACCTTTCAGCAGCATAGTTGTAGCAATTTTAATGTGTATTTATGATAGGTTACATTTTCACAGTATAGATTTTAGTTGAGACTGAATACAAATTCCTGTATTTTGTTTCAGATTTTGTCAAGAGATTCTTCAAACAATGGTTGCGAGAAAGTTGAAGCAAAGGAAAACTCAAAGGTTTGTCAGGACAGTGATGGCATTATTGAGCACTCTGGCAACAAATTACCAGTTACAAATGTTAGTGAAGCAGAGAAAAGCAGCAGTGAAGAGTGCAAGCCTGCCACCACGGTAGGATCCAATGGATTCTCTAGGCCTGCTACCCGACCTATGGTTATGCATCCTTCTGCTTCTGAGCAGATTCTTGGTTTAAATGAAGGTAATATGACTCAATTTCATCCATCCTCTTTCAAAAATGAACAAATTGTTCCAGGATCTCAGAAAAATCCAGGTGCGTCTGTAAGAAATGTTCATATCTCTGAGGCTGGTTCTGAGGACCCCATTAAGGTTCGGGTTCGTCGTTCAATCTTCAGTGAGTCCTTCGTCGAGAATAAATGCAAGGGCATGAAATCGTCCGGAAGTTGGACTAACACCTGTGAGGAATCTCCTCAAAAACGTTTGAAACTATCAGACCCAAATTACACTGACGGTAATGAACAAGGTCTTCAATGTGATAAAAAGAATCCAGAACTTCCTGAAGGCATCAATGTTTCGATAGAAAAGTCTATTGAAATTCAAAATTATGTCAATCAAGCATCAAATCCTGATTTACCTTTGTCTTTTGGGAAACCTACTTTTGTTAGCGATGCACTAGCAACCTGTGGAAATGTCCAACCAAGTGATAAATATGATATTTCAGCTGCTAGTGTTGAAAAATCTTCTAGCTTACCTCTTGCAACTTGGCCAAATGCTTCTTCAGGTGCGCCTTCATCTAGCAGTTTTTTCAATGGGTTAGAAATTCGGCCCTCTGAGAAGAAGACGCGACCTCGAGGGCTAACTGCTTCTGACACTTCTGTTCCAACACCTACACATCAACACAAAGACCTGCCTAACCTACCTCCAGCTCACCTTTCTGGCCACTATGGAGCTACAGTGAGTGATGCTTGGAAGGATACGTTTACAGCCGATGCATTCCCCAGCAATGCGCAACCATACGGAGTTGATGGCCAAGCCATTGGTAAACTGCTGTCCGCTCTGGCTGCTCAAAACATGACCGCTCGTCTCGAACAGCGGCAAACTGCACTGCCCAACGGTACGATCTCCAACAATCCTGGTGCTAGCAGAGCAGAGTCTAGTGGCAGCAGTCATCATGACTTTCTTAAAAATGAAACGGCACCTTTTCCTCTTGGAGGAGGCCTTCCAGCACAGTTACTGTCCAAACTGAGCAGTGATGGTGCTCTGAGTGGCGATGTTACTTCGATGAAGGATTCACTATCAACTTCGGATTTAGGGTCTGCTGCGCCTGACGCAAATGCTCTTCACAAGACCTCGAACGGAGCATCTAACAGCACTGCATCACTGCCAATGCACAAGTTTGCTACTCAGGAAGAGATAGAAATTGTATTGGGTAAGTGTTACTTCGTGATATAAAACTAAGATGATTCATTCCTCTTAAATAGCCAGCCCTGTTATTTCTCGCAAGTATACTGGCACAGGTTTGATGAAAAATATCCTTAATGGCAACGTTCCACTAGTATTTATCTAGCATATTTGTTTGTGTTATGATCACATGTAAAAAAGCTCACTCGACGAGTTAATTCAAAGATGAAATAAGGAAACCACGAAACCCATTTCTTCTTGGTTTCCAGACCAGTACCAGCGGAAACTTGCTTTCCACGAGCCTCGACCTTGCCCTTGCTGTGACCGCATGTACAGAGATGCAGCCACACTGCGCACCCACCTCACCATCATGCACACTCCTGGTCAGTTACTTCACTCTCAGGTCTACGGTATGGGACTTAGGTATCAACCCAAAAATGGGCCAAACGGCTCGTTTCTATTGCCTTATTCTAGTCTATTTTAGTCTACTCTGTACGGTGTCCTGTTCATAATTTTGGTCGCGGTATTTTGCTGCAAATTCGTTCTTGGGGATTGTTGTGTGTTCGCCCATCCATAGATGCAAGTCTGCCTCGTTTTCACGCATCAAAAATATTGACCTGCTTACAGGATCTGAGTGACTAGATGGTTCCTTTTCAAACCGACTCTGATAACGATTCCTTGCCCATTCTTTTCACATCGTTTCACATCTCTTTTTCATATTATCTCTTTTTAACTACTTTTTCTGTTTTCTCTTAAGTTTTTAACTTAGTGTTTATTTTTTTTAACTTCTACCACTTATTTCGTTTTACGATCTCGTTTTTGTAAGGTCACTTTCAAAAACTGATCGCTGCTTGCCTCTTTGCAGGACAAGAACCGTTCTTGTGCACTTGTGGAGCTCAGTTTCAGACGAAGTACGAAGTGCACCACCACAAGAAGAATGGTCACTACCTCACTGCCGCCTCCTACTCCTAACTTCGTGTTCTCATTATAGCCAAATCTCAATAGAACTACCATTAATGGTGTGCCTTCTTCATTTACCAAGTATTTCTAATCTATCCTTAGCTGATAATGAGTGTTGTTCTTCGTTGATTGTGAAGTTCATTGTTCAAATACGGATTACCGTAATACATGATTGAGATATCACAGAATGCGCGAGTTATTTAGGGAGTTTATTTAGGAATATTGTACAAGTGCTCTAATTTAACTGAATTTAAATATACCTTAGCGAAAAGTATTTCATGTTTTGTTATAACTCTTTCATGCTTTCTCAAGCGGAAATCAGTTTCAACGCGACTGAATAGTTGTTATCCCTGAATTACATGGGATGTTGTATTTCGCTATGAAGTAGAACGTGTGCTGCATATCGTCAAACTCATGTGATTGGTTGATGTTCTTGCCTTGTGGGATTATTAGTGTATGTATTCGCTTTAATTGAGTGCTTTATTGCTATTGAGTGATACGTTGCACGGCATGCTGTGCTAGGATGTCCACATCGCTCTCAAGAGTGCTACTCTATATTTTGACCAGATCTTCCAGAGTAACTACCGGGCATTACGTGATCTGTGTGTGACAGTGTCCAAGTCTTTCAGTGACGATACTCGTCTTCAATAAATATTCAACAATCGTTAGTTTGATGTCGCTTTTACCTATGTAATGAATCATTTGAACTCATTTGCAAGCAGTGCCTATTGAACCTCAGCCATCGTGCTCATGTGTGCTACAGGTTTCTGATTCGTACGCATTAATTACGTATGGACTATTATTACGCAGTATGTTATTAACATTCTACAGTAAGCAGAAACAGGAAAATATTATTGTTCTTGGACTTAATGTTGTTTGAGTCGTATAATGAAGTTGTGTGTTAGACGAAACAGTCGGTAATGAAACGGATGTGTTTTGAGTGTTTTTTGTCTAATTTGTTGATACAAATTCAAACTTATGTGTGAGCAATGCCAGTGTGCATCGTACAAAAGAAGAGCATGTAAACAGTCACTTTAACTAACTTGGCTTACTGTGCAACTCTATCCAAATGAAAATCTATTTGTGTGAAATAAATAGGCCAAAGTAAGATACATTATTAAAGAAGTACTATGGTGTAAGTTATCGCTATCATAAACTTGGGTGTCACAATTGTCATTTACGCAAGTATTATTTGTTCGTTTGTGTATGCCACAGCGCAAAGGGTTTGTCATAATTCCCCATTCACTCAAAGTTTCCTTTTATGACTATTATTTTGAAGATAACAACTTTTCCTCATTGAAATTCAGGCCTAAGCTTCTTTCTACAAATATGCTCCCAATACTTCAAGCAATTATGTTCTCTTTTCGTGATCTCGTTTGTTGGCTTTTATTTATAGAGCACCGAACTTCATTGTGTAATGTAGACACGTGATCTATAACGATAGTTCAAGTTTAAGAGCTACTGGGAGTCATAGGTTTTAATTTATGGTCATTTAAGTTTATTTGTCCCCTCAAGATATCTCGAGTTTACTGTGTTTGCCTAGACAACTTTAATCTACTCAAATGTGTTTATTTCGAGCACTCGCGTGAACTGCGGTGTCACTACGAGACTTAAGCATTTTTCTTCGGTGTCCTTAAGGCTACCTTTCAGCAGTGCATGTTGAGGAGTCCTATATACATTTTTATATTGTCGAGAGGTTAGGTAAGCTTTGTTCTTTTTGCCCGGTTTCCGTGGAGGTGACTGGGATGTCATAATGGCAACTCACGCTTTAGGGCAATATTTTCCGTTTTCCTCACTCGATTGATGCCAAATTTTTGTTGCTCAAAGTACAGTTTCATATAGAATTTTTAGGTTCCATCGCAAGACCAACATATGAGAACTGTTTTTTAAACCACCGATGGGCTCAAAAAAGAGGCAAATTTACATAATATATAATTTTATTACCAAACGCACTGCAGGGTCTTGGTTATTTCTCTACATAATCTCCAAAATGGATACTGCCCGAGGTACGGGTAATTGAACATGGCTGCTACGATTGATACTCCCGCCAAATGTGATTTACGAAGTGTAATTCGTTTTCTGCGAGCAGAAGGGGCAGTGGTTTGAAATCCATCGCAGAATGAGCGACAGTGACAACTCGACGAGTTAGGGTAGTGTACGGGAATAGTGTAGAAAATTTAAAGAAATGTAAACGCCAGTTCACATGAGGGGGGGAACTACTCAAGAACCTTTGTTTTTTCTCTCCATAACCACAAATACATCCTAATGACTATAATTTTAATTTCACAAAAATCCAGAGACTTCTCTCTGCGAGATTGGGTTAATTAATGAAGGTGGACAAGAGCGCAGGTCCACCACCATTTGCGCCCTTGTCCACATTCGTTTTTCATAGCCCATCGGAGGTTGAAAAAAACAGCCCTCGCAGAAAACTCATCTCTTTACACGTGTAAGTGCGCGGAGGGAGATCATCCTTCAATTTAGCTTGGAACCGTGGCAGTTTTTAGGGAATGTGTAGGAATCATGATCTTCATTTCATTGGTGTATTGATAGTCTGCCTTCGTCAGTGTGCTTTGAGGAAATTACACTCTTGAGTGGCATCTGTGGCTACTTGCACAAGAATTAGCAATGATTTTTGCAAGAGCTTCCTATGATATTTGTTGAACTATTCCTTTTCCTCTTTTCGGTATTTTTCGGGGGAGAGGCCGGTGTATCGTACAACCGATTTCTTGCACGAGTGTCTTCGTTTTTGTTTCTTTCATCCATTCACTGTTTCAATTCTTTGTTATGCTGCTTGTGTCAGCCGTAGTGGACTGTGCCTACTTAAACACTAATTATTGGTGCGTGGGAGTGTAACTTGAAGTAAGTCTGGACTGACTCACTACATTATGGGAGCAAGATTATGGTATAACACGTACATAAATATAGCATGTAATTTAGGAATGGGTTCATTTTTGAAAGAATAACTTAATTACTCGAGTATTTTTTATTCTCGACGATTGAATGGTCTCTTCCTGATCGAGAATTGGCGTAAATACTGAGGTTTCTAGTCGCTAATATTCGTTAACGACTAAGCAATGACATTTCAATCATTTGTTTGAAGAATGTGACTAAAACTATTTGGGCTCTAAACTTTTATTTTTAGTGTTCATTTTAACTACGTGCCGTAAAATCTGTTTTAGGCGATCGTAGTTTCCCCTCGACGGACTCGGAGAGTATTGAGTTACCTCGAGGGGTGATATTTTACAATACACGAAGCTTCGTAATGAAGTAATTGTCTTTCTTTTGATGGGGTTGTTTTTTCAGCTTTATGCTGGAGTGCGGATATTATTTTCATATCCTCGTTCTATCTCAAGATGGTCTTTTTGATTGACGTTCATCTTGAAATGTTCTCATAACTGACGTACTTTTCGAGATGCGCTTTGTAATTGATGTGCGTTTCGCGATGGGTTTTATAATTGACGTTCATCTCGAGATGGTCTTCATAATTTACGTCCATTTTTAGATGGTATTTGTAATTGACGCCTGACACGAAGATTCTCGAAGTAATAACAGTTTTACCTCACCGAAATAAATTGTTTGATTCCATTATGTTCCAGCTATTCAGTAGAATACTAAAATAGGGTGGAATAACTTTTTGCTCCCGCCTGAAGGGTTAACGTATCGTACAAATAGATCCAATATGTGTATTTGTGTTGCTGTTTCTGACGATGCTGTCGTCTACGGTATTAAACACTCGTGATCTAACCTGAGCATGCATCTGTGATATTTTTTGTACTCCAGCCGTTTTCTTTCCTCTTCCGAGCAAATAACGCACATTGTATAACATATTTACCTGTGTTGTTAGTATTTATTAATTAAAAATAATTGATGTTTCATTGCAATCGATTATTCGATTTCTGCGATCAATTACTTCTTAATTGCTTACAATTTTTTCATATGACATTTAATCGAATAGTTTTCTGGATAGGAGCGTTCGAACACTAAAGTCTAATATGGAAGAGTTCAGCATCGCTGTCTCAATTATAAATTAAAAGTGTAATCGACTGTTTTCTAAGTGAAGGTACCACATTTAGTTACACCTGGAGCTTTCCAAACTATCAGGAACTGAACAAACCTACTTCATGGTTGCGTTCAAAATTCTCCCCTGGATGTGCATTGCTGGGAATTAGTATTCTTGAATGTATCTTGAGGACTTAACGCTCCACCAGGAATGTGTTCTATTCCGGAGTTGTACACACAGACGTGTGTTTAGTTTCCGTCTTCATCCCATTTAGCAATGACGATACTTGATAGTATTTCTAGCCATTCATTGTAAACGTAGCTACCCTTGCTCCGAGAGAGATTTTAGTTTTGTAATTAGATAGGTCTTCCGTTTCCTTTTCTTACTTCTTTTTCTCTTTGGAGGGAAGGCTGGCGGGTACTGGACAGCCGACATCATGCACGGAGTATTCAATGTCTTATGTATTAAGTTCAATTTTTAAAATGTAAAATGATGATTCCACCCACTGATAAAATACTTTTTGAACGAAGACGGTGGTGAAACCCCATGTACAAATAATAATTCACCTAAAACTTTTATTTTTGAATGAAATAACAGAAAGTGCAAAATGTAGCCTAGTTCGTTTGCATGAAGAAAATGCAAGGTATGTTTCAAAAGAGATCATTACTACGATAATTAAGTCTTGAAAAATTAGTTTTGTGGTATTCGTTTCAATTATTTACAGCTACCGAGTTCAAAAGATGGTGTTGAAGAACAAAGAAACCTGAAACTTGCGTCCGTCCTTGCTGATCAAACGTTCTGCGTGGACAGTTATTCAGTGTAAAATAACTAGAATGCTGCAGTTATTACCTTAAGCAGATCGTCTTTATTCACTTGATTATAATTTGCTTTTACTATTAAGCATGTAGTACCATCCTCATTTGTTTCGTCTTACTTGAAGCTTATTAAATAGACGCGCTTGTGTGTAGCTTAGATTAGCTTAGTACGTTAAAGGCATTTTTGACACTGTGGGCATTTCTGGTTATTATCTGTAATATTACTAGCTGTTGTTGTATGTAATGTTGTTTACCCTGCACTCGTTTGAATGTTAAATAACTTAAGTTGGTATTTAGACAAGTACAAGCCATGGTTACCGTGCACGTGCAGACTTCTCATACGTTGTGTTTGGAACTACAGGGATCTCTCTTTGTCTTAAAAGGCGTCTCCTCTACCTTAGTTTTATAGCTCTATTTTTGATACGTAGCCTTATTTTAAATGTATGATATTCTCCTGGTTTGTATTAGCGCTTACACTTCTCATTTTGTTCTACATAGTGACTAGTGCTGCGTTTTTGTGGCTCTTGATTAATCGCTTTTCTCAGGAGATTTGATAATTTGTTATATAATATTAGGTACTCGGTAATTTTTTCCTTGCTTCATGTTATTTCGCTCATTTCCGTAGATAGGTGCTGCAGATCCGACTTATATTGTGTGCTTTCATATCACAGGAAATACAGTCTGAAAATATTTTTACAAAGTCCGATGTCCTCCCAGCGTACCTTAATTATGCTTGTACACTAACTAATTCTGTATGATTCTTTGAGAATCGAGCGTAATCAGTGATTTAGCTCCCTTTCGTGCTGTGCCTAATTAAATAACATTGGTTGATAGGTAAATACAGGGTGTCTCAAAAAAATGTACTCACCCTTTAACCGTTGCTAACATGGTCTTCTTTGTGTTGCAGGTGTGAGGTTCGAACCTTTGCGAACATGATTAAATCACATTTAATCATGTTCGCAAAGGTTCGAACCTCACACCTGCAACACAAAGAAGACAGCATGTTAGCAACGGTTAAAGGGTGAGTACATTTTTTTGAGACACCCTGTATTGTTCTAGTAAGCTGCATGAGCTGTTATAGCGTATAAAACTACGTATTTTTTATTTCTCCGTTACCATAAGTACTCTGTTCATTCTCTTGTTGAATTCTTTCAAAGTGCGCGCCTACCGCCGGAACGTCTTTTGTAAAAATCGATGTACTGTGTGGACGATGTTAATTGGTCTTTTTCTTATTATACCAGAACACAATGCGAACCACTTGCATGCGATATTGCACGCATAATTGTTACAAAAATACGTAATGTGTGAAGACGGGCAAGAAAATGTTTGATGAGATTTATGGTAACAAACCGTGCAAATTTTTTTCCAAGAACGATAAAAGCTAGTTCAAGTCACTCCCCTTTTATTGTGTTCGTCTCAATGAGCTGATTTGTTTTCGTACGTTATCGTCCGTCATGTATGACCATCTGGTGTATAACATAACTTTCTTGGGTGCTGGTGAAATTTTAGTTATGTTGTCAACGCTTTCACTCGCTCAATATGGTTGTTCCAAATTATTTATTCCAGGTTTATTCAGGTTGCAGGATACAAAGCTTATTTTTTCGTTAAGTCGAAAATGGTTTCGTACGCCTCAAGAAAAAGTTCCCCTACTATTGTCAGCCCAAGTTGCATTTTATTTTAGAGATAAATTGACCGTGGCTGTTGCCATTACATTCCTTTACTTTTTAGTGTGGTATCGGGAAGTAGGAATTCTATTCGAAGTGAAAATAAAAAAAATTCCTCTCAGTCTCTCTTTTTTCCTCGATGAGTCTTCAACAGTGAAATTATTTTAGCTTTCTAGTAAAAACAACATTGTTTATCTGTAAAATATAAACAGTGATTGAAAAGCACGAGATTTGGCTATTTTGGGTATTGATAAAATCAGAAAGTATTGAAGAGCATCATCTGTGTTTAATTCTTGTAATACGAAAGAGAACGTTTAGGGTAAACAGCTTTAATTCTACATGCTGAATGAACTCGGCCCACCATCATTGGACTCGTCCACCATCCAAAATGGGAACAAAGCGAAAGAATAAATTTGTGGATCACGAAATGGTCTCCGCAGCTGCCAGTGACAGGAACTAACTTTGATTTGGGTCACACAAGACACCGCAAAAGGATCACAAAGTTACTGAGAAATAGAGTTCTCTCACCTAGAGATAAGATATAAACAATGAAAATATTCAACTTCCATCCTTACTGTGCAAAGCCCTGATCAAAATAACTTCATGTGAAGCATAATAACTCTAACTTTGCTCATAACATTTTGGTGGCAAGGCGTACGAAAGTGAGAGGAACTGAATTATATGAGTAACATTTCATTGAATTGATACGCAAATTGAATTCTTAAGAGTTTTGAAACATTTCTAGATAATTTCATACTGTTGTAACGAAGCAATTCTTCAACGGCACAATACACCAACTTTTACACATTGAAATTTGATCAGACTTGTGAGGAAAAATATTGGGTCTTTTCAGCATGAAGCTGTTCATACAAAGTCACATACCATACATTAGTTAAAATTATAGATAAATTGACATAAAATTAGAATTTGAAATCCACATCGAAAATGTTAAAATTCGAGAAATGATAATTAACAATAATATTAAAAAGATTCATAGGATTAAAATATGGTAGCGTATCTTCTTCCAGCAGGCAGAAAGAAGAATTTTTAAAACGAATTCTTAAACGAACTAAAATTCAACGCGTTGAGATATTCTGAAGAGAAAAATTGAAATCGTAATCGACACAACTTGTAAAACCACAAACTATTATGCATAGGTCATTGTTATATTTCTAGATGACCACCGGAGCCACACAAAGAGCGATCTCACTATTATGCATAAAACGCGCAACTTTGCACAAACAGAACAATGTGACAGATTTAGAAACCAACTTCACATGTATGTTTTCATTATGTCGAAGTTCCTGAAACTCTGATAAATCCTGAAAACTTCCATTTTATAGTTCAATAACAATACTTACACTGCAACAAAGATAATAATGTACAATACTTACTAAGTAACAAAAACAATACAATAATTACACAGCATTATCCAAACTCTTGAGTAGTGATGATTTGGTCATGAAAAGATACCATCAAATTTAGTGCTCGTCCATTGGTCTCCGTGACTTGCTCCACCTTAAGATCAGCTCTTCTATTGGCTGATATCCCCACATGACCGGGACCCAGCATAGCTTAACACACTTGAGCTCACGCGCAAGGTGCATCAGCATAGTGACGACTTCACCGATAAGAGGATGGGTACCATCCTAGATCTGAGTAACATCTATTACGCTCTCCGAGTCTATAAACATAGTGAAGTTATGATAAGGGTATTCTTCAATCAGCTGGAGTGCCTCTTTTACCCCACACAGCTTCGCCGTGAAAATCAGAAGCTTGGGAATTAGTTTCCACCGAGCTCTTAGAAATTCCCCGGACACAGCAGCACATGCCACTTTGTCGCCCGTTTTGAAACCATCCGTGTAGATCTTAACTCAATTGCCATTCTTTTAATGGCGTATAACGGTAATTAAAGAGAGGCAGTTACTACATCCGAGTTAACCGGCAATATTTTTTGAGCTGCAGGAGAATAATGGCTTTCCATCTTGCTAATTTTTAGCAGCATAGCATAACTTAGTTCAGCGGAATAGATTTGTTGTCGTACATAGGCAAAATGGATCAAACAGAAATTTTCATAATAGTTATTGCACATAAAAAAGCACTCAAGTCAGTAATAAAACTTAATTTAAGATAACCTAAGTAAAAAAAGATACTCTGAAATAAATCATTCACTTCTAACATCTTAAAAGCGTGACGGATTACAACGGTCGTTAAAACACACAAATAGCATATAGAAGACAGACAGACATATTTAAAAAAACAATATTAATATATTTCGGGTAATAAGGACCGCTGAATTTCTGGAGAAATAGAAGTCCTAGTTTTAGTGAAGGCCAACTCGAGCAGAACCTCTACCAACTTTCTGGTCTGCTGAAGTCAATATAGAATATAAATTCCAGAGAGTCAGAAGCACTCACCGAGAAAGTGATCATAATTTTTCTATAGTAAAATACACAATACAAAAATAGAGTCTCAGATAAAATAATTCTTCCTAACACATTTCTTTTCAAAATGAAAAAGTTTTAAGAATACTTAAAACAAAATTATTATTGTTATTATATTCTTGATTTGACCACAATATGAGCGATCTCCGCAGTAATACATTAGGACAAAAATGTTGAGTTCCTGATACAAACGGCAGCAGCCCGAAGTTGTACTCGTGGAGGATAAAAATAGGGTCTTTTGACATCCGCGTACCGGATTCACTAAAAAATTATCTTTCAAAGAGAACACGTTTCACCTTGATACGAGTATACTTAGTTCTAATTTAACAATAATATGAAACTAGTTTCTCAAACGGCAAAGCTGCAGAAGGTGAAAACAGTTCAAGAAATATCGGATGGTCCTGGTCACAGATATGAATTTCTACCTTCGAGGTAATCGTGACTCATGAAAGCTCTCATACCAGTGGCCCTGTGAAGTCCACTGATGTTGATCTCATTCCATTTCACATTGAGTCTCAGGCCATCGAAATGACACGCGCACACTTTGTGAACCATCACCTACGAAGGCCAGGCAAACAGTCTTCACGTGGTTTTTCCAGGCGCCACAATCATCTTTCTCCTCAAAAACGAGATACTCAGAATTCAGTAAAGGCGCCCTTGGTGGTGCTACACGCTATTCAGATCTTCCTCATGCCGAAGATGCTCCATGTGAACCCAAGAGCACAAAACGAAAAGAAGCACATAAAGTAATAATTTCTAATAATTGGAAGCATTTGACAAATTCGTGAAGTGCAATTTGAGTAATTAACTCTTAAAAGCATAATTATTCAAATACTATGTTTCGAACGAATCAGACATCATCACATAGAAAGAGGTAGAATGTTAGTCAAGAGTGTGATGAAATTACTATAAAAGGATCTGTTTCATAATCATCGCACAGATTTGTGCAAACCAAAATAAAGATCAACTTTTTCAAGCACACTTGCTTATTCCACACTTTCATAAGTGAGGGTGACCCGAAAAATGTTACATGGATGCGACTGATCCCGTAATCAATCAACATAGAATAACACCTTGACAATCGAGCTGTTACGAGCCTCGTTCTATAGCACAACTAAAAAGAAACTAACTAAAATACCACCCAGGATAATCTTCAAAGAAATATGAACTTGCTAAAAGTTTCACACCTATTCTGGATGCCTTACACAACCAAAATTACCATCTCATAAAAATACCCCCAACACTAAGTGAAATGGTTTTCCTTCTGAATAGTTATACGATGTCATTTTTTCACTCCGAACCAGAGCTAGAACTTGCATCTTCAACAAGGGCAGTTCGCGTTGGCGCAGACTCGCTTCGGTTAGAAGGTGGAGGAGACATCTCTTCCATGGAGTCATCGTCAGACGACAAAATCACCCTGGGAGGAACCCGAGCGCTGGCTGTGGACCGAGTGGTCCTGCTACGGTGGCGGGAAGTTTCGCTAGGGAAAACAGATCTTCGGCGAGGTCGTAAATTAATGTGGTAAGGAGTCGCCGATTCTGTGCGTCGGGCGCGAGCTCTGCGACGAGAACTGCTTCTGGCAGCAGTACGGTAGCTCGATGTAGAGGTGTCCAGTATTCGTGAGGTAGTGACGCTGATCATATTGCTGCTGCTCATGCTGTTGCTACCTGAAGACGAGTTCGGCGTAACTGACGAAGAAGAAGTACTCGATGTGCTACTCAACCACATTGTTGTAGTCGTATTAGCATTTGTACTAGTAAGGGATAACGTGAAACTTGGAGAAGCTGCACTTACTATACCTGAAGATGTTTCTATTTCCCTGGAAGAGGAGTTAGTTGCCGTTTGATGACGAGTACTTTCACTATCACTCCTGCCTTCAGCTTGAGCGTTTACCGAACCTGTGAAAGCAGAGACGCTGGATATCGTAGAGCTATTTTCAGTAGATGCTTGGCTCGATGTCACAACCGCAGACGGTGACGTGACAATTGAGGAAGTAATACCAATGGCAGAAGAGGTCACAACTAACGAGGGGGTAGTTGAGGCAGGAGACAACGTCAGAGACAAGTTTGCTAGATCATTGTTTTGTTGCAGCTGTTGTCGAGACAGAACAAGTCTGGACAACCCTTCGGAGGTGGGACGAGAAGGCCAAGGGGCCCAGGGGTGGGCCAGAGCAGAGGTCCTGACGGGAGGCATGAGCCTACTTAGACCCAGTCGCTGCCAGAAAGGGTTGGAGTTGAGGGCATCAGCAGCAGAGACGGATAACAACGACGACCCGTTGCCGCTCACGGCTTGGTTGCCGCTCACCGCAGAACGTGGTCGCGCTGATGAGCCAAACTCTGGAAAACAGCCTTTGTTAATTACCCATTTGGAGCACAGAGTCAGAAATAATATGAAACCTAAAAACACTTGTCAATTAGTTATTTGGAGAGCAAAGTGAGAAATAACATAAAATTTATAAAACAACACTTGTTAACTAGCAACTTGGAACAGAAGATGAGCGATAACTCTGTAATAAAAACTTTGCCAATTAGCTATTAGAAGTAGAACAATCGACAAAAAATGTCAACTCAAAAAGCCCGTCAATTACTAATTAGTCCAGTAACAACAGGCATGAACAATTTCTGGCTTATAATGATTTTATTCTGTTGTCTTCAAAGTTTCCTTACAATGAGCTAAGATTAGAGGCACTTCATGTATCCAAGTATGAAGAACAAGCGGAAACTATAGAGCTTATCATTCCGGAATTTTATGAAGTTCCGACAAAAATATTAAGACGAGTGGAAAAGTGCTGGTACTCCACACTACACAGCTCCTTCCCTACCTTACTCCACTATGGCTCTCTTCGAACCACCAATGCCTCTTTAAAAAAGGTATCATCTGAAATTAGAGAAAGGCAAAATGACCTCTACTCGTCAGCTATACGTCAATTCTGAAATAATACCAGTGCAAGCAATATATGTAGATGCCCCCTAACCACTTACAGCCGGATGCACTCAATTGACGCCTCCCACGCATATCCTCATCCTACGGACGCACTCAATTGACACCCTAGTTTATTTTAAACCTCCCTAATTTACCATAAAAAAAATTTCTACGTTTTTTATTGTTTTTGTCTCTTATTTTGGTGTCAATACGTTATTTTACATGCAATCTTGTAATATGTAAACATAAAAAAAATAGTAACATTTGGAAAATCGGAAATAGATGCGCGCTAGGGGGAGTACGACGAAAATTAATGCTCCTGTAAGTGGTTAATTAGGAGTTCCCGTTATACAATGAGCAAACAGAAAACTATTGCTATGAGGAAAGTAGATTTAATTGGAATAACGCGGACCACTGACCTGGCAGTGGAGGTAGCAGGTCCCTCAGTGCTAGCAGCTGCTCAGGGGTGAGAGGAGTGAGCTCCCCGTAGCTGTGGGGGATGAGAGACGTGCCTGCCCTCGTTGCTGTGCTCAAGGGTGCCATATGAGGCAGTGTCGGCTCCCGGCCTCCATCGAAATAATCTTTGCTGCTGCTGTTATTCCCGCGAATTTGACGTTCCTGCAACCAATGAAACTTAGCAACAGGATCCTAGTTTATCCAAGCAAAGTAGTTGAAAAGTGCTAAAAATATGCGCAAGGTTTAGCTGAGAAGATATTATTAAAACTCAAGTGTTTCGCTGAAACGACTGATAGTCATAAGCACATTACAATGATTTACAACTTCAATGATAACACAACTGATTTATTTATTCACTAATTAATACGACTAAAGATAATCGCATTTTTTTTAAAACGCTCTCAAACAAGAAAGATCTATTTTTCTTTGCTCATCATTGCATAGCATAGAGGAAGTTTTTATCATATCTCTGGTAAAAGGCAAAAGAAGTGTAACCCCTCCTCTTTGATCTAATTTTCCACTTGATCTAAAAATAAATAAATCAAGGTTCATCATGGTCACAACAGTATAACCTGGTGTGATAAATTATGAACGTTGCGCACCAGGTCACTCCAACGATGGACTCTAATTTACCTGCTTCATTGCATGGATGAGAGCGTCCAGGTCGCTGAAGTGAGCGTCAGTAGCGTCTGCGTGTGCTACGGCAGGTTCTTGCACCTGAGCGCTAGTGCTGGGGGAGGTGCGGGCAGCGACAGTGCTGGTGCTCTCTGAACAGCAAGGAGACGACCAGCGTAGGCCTCCTGGAGGAAGCACCGCAGGTGTGACTGCAGCAGAGCTCTGCGCTGAACTGCCTCCTGCCAACAACGAAGTCGCCACAACCGGCGCGAATGAAAACGTAGGGAGAGAAAGGCCTTCTGACAGTGGTGAATCAAGTTGAATGCTAGATGATTCAGTAGTGGAAGGAGACGAATTGGTGAGAGAAGGGTTTGACTCGGCAAACGAGATTGGGTACAAAGATTGGTCAAGAGCAGATACACTCAATGTTACAGGGACGATAAAATCTGAAGAACTGACGCGAATTTCCGCAGAAGGCACAGCTTGGTAGGCTGGGGCTGAAGTAGACACTGCTACAGATAATTCGCCGTCTAAAAGCAAGTTTGTTCTAGGATTATTAAAAAGAGGAGTAAAACCAGATCCTCGAGATGAATTGACAGAAAACAAAGAGGGCAAGAACGCATTGGAAGACAAGCTGGAGGAGAGATTTGAGCTCGTGTTCTGCCCAGTTACGCTGATCACACCAGAGGAGACTGAAGGACAGGACGTAAGAGCGGCAATGTGTACCTCAGGAACCACTTGTATTTCATCAGGGTTGGGGGATGTCGACAACAGCAGTCTGTTCGGTGTGATGATTTGCAGCTGCTGCAGCTGCTGATGTAACCGCTGCGGAGGTCGGTCTCGGTCGAATGGCGACGACAGAGACGATGACAAATGATTTGACGACCCTGACGCAGATGTAGAGGAAGCGCTTACAGCATCAGAAGACAACGAGGATCCTGAAAAAGGAAAGAAGTTGGAGCCGCTCATGGGCACCATGGAAAAAGAAGGTGTCGCGTCCGGAGAGACCAAATTGATAGGACCGGGAGGAGACGCGCGCCGCTTCAGAGCCTCCTTCAGGCGGTCGTCCATGTTGGGCACAACCTAAAACATAGAAAATAAGGGTCTCCTGTACCACTGTTCATTTGAAACAAGTATTTGCATTACTTATGTGATGGAGAAAATGATAAATTTCATTAAAATAAATCATGTGCAGCCAGAACTAAAACGAACAGAAGTGACAGGATCCAGCATTTCTGCCACATCATGAAGACTCAGGCCATAGAATACGTATCTGGAATGATACTGATGAGCAGCAAGTAATCTGGAATGATACTGATGAGCAGCAAGTAATCTGGAATGATGCTGATGAGCAGCAAGTAATCTGGAATGATGCTGATGAGCAGCAAATCACCTAGAATAGCACTAATGAGCGGCCAGCCACCTAGAATGACGTTAATGAGCAGGATATCACCTGGAATGACGTTAATGAGCTGGATATCACCTGGAATGACGTTAATGAGCTGGATATCACCTGGAATGACGTTAATGAGCTGGATATCACCTGGAATGACGTTAATGAGCTGGATATCACCTGGAATGACGTTAATGAGCTGGATATCAACTGGAATGACGTTAATGAGCTGGATATCACCTGGAATGACGTTAATGAGCTGGAAATCACCTGGAACTTGCAAGGAGAGACACGCCTTGACTCTAGCGCCAGTCTGGCAGGGATGATGGCGGCTAGGCGAGCGATGAGCTGGCCGGAGGTGTAGCGTGAGGCAGGGTCCACCTCCAGCAGCGAGTGGATCAGCTCCACAGTGTCTTCCTTCACGGACTCGCTCCTGCACATAGGCGCACGGTCACCACACTTCAGGTTCAGCCCAAGGCAGGAAGTCAGTGAAAACAAAACGTTAAACTTGAAGCCATTTTCTTTCATTATACATGCACGAGCAGCTTAAGTTCAGTCGAGACATGACTGTATTTAATGCCTTTATTGTCACAATTAAAAATGGGATGCAACCAAACGAATTATTGGTGACAAGTAGACAAGAAGGCATACACTTATGCTGCAAAGCATAACCCCACACTTGAAGCTTCAGAACAGGTTATGATCAACGCACCTTCGTCATTCGACAAAGCATACTCGCCTTGACAAACTGAGCTTTCCAGTGTCAAATATCAATATCAATATTTAAGACTCACCCCGTTATGTCCATAATCTTTAAAGTCACTAATTCATGTTTTCCAGAAGAGCACATCCTTAATAATACTGAAAGCTCATATAAACTTCGAACTAATGTGGATGTAACAATGAAAATTATGAAAGTGACAAGTCAATCTGTCTATTATTACACGTAAGCATGTAAGTCTTCTCAATAAGTTCCTCGCATCAAGCCCCATGTTTGTATTATTCATTCATTTTGTCTCTCATCACATCTCCATCATCTGACCTGTACATCCTAATGTAGTGGTTCCCAGCCTGGGGTGCGAGAAAAGTCCAGGTAATTGGATTATATTTGTATTAAAGAATAACTAACAATCTTTTTTTTTGATAAAAATATCATTCAGAATTTGCATAATTTATTTATCCATAATAAATTTCAGGAGGTGCGAGGTTCGAATGAAATTTCTTTAGGGGTGTGGGGACAAGAAAAGGTTGGGAACCCCTGTCCTAATGACTTGACCCTCGCTCTCTCAGTCTCTCGGTCAGTCTCGAAATTTGATATCTCGGTCGATATCAAATTTCACGGACAGAAAAATTTATGTGTAAATTACTACGCAAGAGCATGTATTTACGTCCCTAAAATTAACTGCAAATTCATGCAGAGAATGATCCAACTCAAAAATAAACAAAAGTACACTGATGAACTCCGCTGCTGTGCCTCATAAAATCCCTCACCTCGGAATGATATACTTGGCAGCTTTTATTTTCTTGAAGAGCTCATGAGGAACCTTGTCGTAGAACGGGAAATGGCCGTAGAGCATCGTGAAGAGCACCACTCCCAGAGACCACATGTCAGAAGGCTTTCCTGCACAGGAGAGCAGTACAAGTTTGGTTAGTGTTAGCGCTAGCCGGTAACAACGTATATTATTTTACTTATATAAACACGAATGTTTCTGGACTTTTGCCCCCATACATTTGACAAACCCTGTGTTTGAAAACAGGCATCAAACATTAGATAACACATCGCAATTGTATGAGATATATGGGAAAAAATAATCAAGCTTATGAAAGCTAAAAAATTTTGTTTAGAAGAAATTTGTTAAACTCAATTAAACGCTCACGCATAATCAAGAAGAGTTGCAATACTCTACTTAAAAGATGTCTAGCAAGTCTAGCAAAATGAAATAAAGGTAGATACGGTCGTTCAAGCGTTTCATCAGTAATTAAGATAAGGAGTTATATTGCTCAAACGAACACATCTGTAATGATGGAAAAACTTTCATATCTGTTATTTAGGATAGAAAATTTCCAATTTCTTTGCGTTAAGCTGAAATATATTCAGGTTCTTTTTTTAACTAAGCTGAAACATCAGCATGAACTTACCTCTGCCGAACAGGAAGATTTCCATACATTTGCTCATTATTCAGGAGAGTATTCACAAACTTCCCTTTGTTGTGCCTGAGCTTATGGACCGTACGTAATTAGATTAAAGAACGGCAAATAAGTGCACAAACCTCTGTAAGGCTGAGCAGAGAGAACGTCCGGAGATATATAAGCCGGAGAGCCACGCTGGTCCTGCAGTTTGGGCATGCCCGGCATGAGGTACTGACCGAGGCAGAGGTTCGTTAGGATTACGCGGCCGCTCCCACGCTCCACGACGAGGTTGCCCAGTTTCAGATCTCGGTGTACGATATTTTTCTGCAGCGAAATGAACCTATTTTTATGATAACTCCACCTCAAATGTATTATTCCAAAGAATGTTAGAACTTTACTGGCATTACTCACGAGTCAACTCGCTGAAAGGCAGAACATGAAAACAAAGGAAGGACGCTCTTCATAACTTTAAAATTAGCTTTATCATGATAATAGTACAGCTGATCTTTTCTGTATTCAACTACCTAACTACAACACACGATAACAGCAGGATGCTCAACATGTCCAACATATAAAGACTGAAACTTTCATAAATCTGAGTCATAAATGGCATCAGAGGCAAAAAATCCCTTTGCAGTAAATTCTATCTGGGCCTAAATTCAATCTTTTAGAGAAGTGAGAACATAGTCAAAAGTTTCTTCGTAGCCTGGAATGCTATCAATACCATTAAATTAAATTCTTAAATAGAATCTTTTCCATCGATTTCCAAGACACAAAATGTTAGTGATCATGAGCTCATGCAGGCATCCTACGAGTAAGCGAAGCTCTATTTCCACTCATTATTTCTCTACGCTTACGAGACAAGTTAACAAGCAAACATCCACTGACAAAACAAAGTTCCTCAAGTCTCACTTAAAAACAGAGAATTAAGAAAAAACTCCCAACACGTTCGATATATTTATAGTTTTCGCAGATATCAAAGTTGCATCGGTTTGAATTTTACACTTGCAAAGCACACGTAGTGCCGAGATAATGTAAAGAGCAAAACACGTTAACGGAGATGACGCCAAAAGTATGGCAGAAACCGCGAAACCATACATTGACGACCTTCATCACGAGGAATAAAGATACGCAAATATTAAAAAAATTATTTCATAACTTCGGACTCATTAACCTCATTAACCATCGGAGAATTGGATAATCATGAATATTATCATGCATTAAAGTTCGCGAGGTATTTTTGAACAAGCTTTTGCTAATGTATTTAAAGGAAACGCTGTTGGCTTTTTTGAGTTAACCTTTGAAGAATTGGGCTAAATAACACTAATTTTGTGATTTACTAGTGCACATTCACTCGATACATCATTGAAACCATGCACCATTCTCGAACTTAGAGATGCTATTAGCTTATTATAAAGTTTTGTTTATATGCAACTTCTTGAAAATTGAATCGATTTAAAAAGCATATATATTTTCGCCCCGAATACATTAATTTTACTCCTCGTACTTAGAGTTCGTTTAAGCAAGGGACGCTTGATGTCAGATATGAAAACTAACGTTATTAATAATTAACTCAAGCGACTCGTAATGTCCCCGAAAATTAACCCAATCGAGATCCTCAACGACCTCAAGACAATATCTTCATTGTGGGATGTTTACGAACACTTGAAATTTATGACATTTTCGACATGGCTGATAAAATCTCTCGTACAAGATATCTAGAGGCTCGCTTTTATTAAATATCAATCACATCTCATGTCAGCTAAAAACCGACACGAATTCATTTCTTGCAGTCGTCTATTTTGTGTCTAATGAGAGAGCGATGATGAGAGAAAATGAAAATAAAAGTGAAAGAGATGATGTTTCAAAAAATGTCTAGGTTAATGGATGCAGAGTTAAGGTCTTGAAAAGAAAAACAGGACTAAAATATTCCTAGTGAGGTCAATATTTGATTTTAGACTAGATTCAATCCCAGAACACACAATAAGAAGAAATTACGATTACATATACAATTCAAAGTAAAAATGTTGTCAATGAATGAGAATTTAAACTCCACAGCTGTTCACCCACCTCATGGATGCTATGCACCACGACTGCAGTATGATACAAGATCGTCAAAGCTTCTACTTCATGAAGCGCCTGTCTTGCGATGACGTAGTGCTGCAGGTTCGTCAGATGGTCAGTCTTCTCAGAAAACTCATGCGGAGTAACACAATCGAGAACCAGACACAACCTTCGCACAATGCGACCAGTGAACAGGCACTCCAGGTCTCTCGGGTCAGAAATATCAGTGGCATCATACAACCAGTCATCACTTGGACCAAACCGAGCAGAGTGTCCAGACCCAAACGAGCGACCACCAAACCTCCTTCCGTCCATGGTATCTCTCATGATAGGTGACCTGTACGAAGGAGGGATCGACGATGACGAACCTCGAGATCTTCTGGATTCGTCCAGGAGTCTTCGATGACGTGCAACATCTCTCGTTCTCAACCAATAGGAGTCTGTTCCTAACAGTCTTCTCTGGTGTAATCTACGACCGGCCTGGCGAAACGGAGCAGGTAAATAGCGCCCTCGTGACAGCCCAAAACTAAGCTGACGAAAGGACTGCATCGAGCTCCGTGCTGCCGTGAAGTTGCTGCTTGACCGTATAGGAGGTGGAGGAGGTGGTGGAGGTAGAGCAAAAACTGAATTGACTGTAGACGTAGTAGTGGGTACCGCTGTAGGAGCTATGAAAGTAAAAGTTGTTGAGTTGTAAGTGGCATTGGAATGGGATGATGATGACGCAGTGACCTGCGGCACATCTGGATCAGGAGCAGCAGTGTCAGCTGGCTGGCCTGAAGAAGGTGCATTGGCTATACCAGCAATTAAAGAGGTACGTGGAACATCTGAAGCAGAACTGTTGCTAGCAGAGCGGAATGAGAACAAAGCCGCAGATCCAGTCAGAGTTGAAGTCGCTGGAGAAACTGATACCGATGTCCCGGTTGATGTAGGATTATCTACAGCAGCATACGAAGAATTCTCGACATAAATAGAATCAGGTGCATCATCTGTATTTGAGAATGAAATTCTGAAATCTGCAGATTCTGAGGTTTCATTGTTTGAAGCGGCAGAAGCCACATTACCAGCAGCAGTGCTAGACGCTTCGTTGACACCAACGGCAGAGGCCAGAGACGGTGTTCCACCAGATGCTGAAGTTTCATCATGAGAGAAACCAGACCCTTCAGTCGTAGCAGGAGCTGAGGTCGATCTACTTGAGGAAGCAGAAGAAGTTTCGATTTCTTCGGCTGATTCTGCAAAAAAATGAAGGAGTTCCAGAAAAATTATACCAAAGATAAATGAAATTTTCTAGATGACAATTTATTCTGCTATGATGTTCAAAAGCTGCTTCGTCAAAAACGTTTACTGAAATAAAGTTAAGATTTCAATACATTCAAAATATATACAAATAAATATTTAAATTTTATTCCGCATAATACACAAACAAAATCCAACAGTCTAAGTTCAATGAGGAAGTAACTAAACTCCACACCCCCACTTTTCAAAGCCAAAGGAATTCTCTTGTGACGCAACTTGGAACATTCTTCAGTGAACACCTCAAACATACGACACTATAGCTTGCACAAGAACATAATAAATTGGCTGCCAGAGCTGTCCCCGTCGTCAGGAGTAATTTCTTGTCACACACGCCAAGTGTTGCTAGTTAGGTAGTAGATTGGTTACGTGCCTGGCTTCAGACAATAGTAACTCCAGAGTTTTACATTATTTGAGATGACTTATTCCTATTCATCATTATTATTATCATTACTAGACAGTTCCCGTGGAAATTCCACGATTTAGGTTTAACTTTAAATTATTATAAAGATTAATGCATTTAAGATTTACAACGAATTATTGTGTTTGAAAGGAATACTTTGTATTGATTTCACTCTGAACTACCTTTCTGTACCTTATCTACCGATAATATGACCCTGATAATACCCGTTGATATTCCTTGGTTTAAAAGTGATAAAATTAAAGATCTATAAAATAAAATACATTTTTCAGGTTTTCCAGTGAATATTTTGCATCAATATGAACACAACTTCCATTCTTTATCTCATCTACCGATAACATGGCCGTGTATGAAATAAAAGCTAATAACTGAAAAAATTGGGTATTTTATAGTGATCCAGTGCCTTTGGTATCCATAATACAATGCTTATAATACATGCATACTCGTTTTGATTTCAGTTCAATAATTTTTCTTCAGTAACATATAAGAAGTAATGGGACGGACACACACAAATACAGATACAGAGAGAGGGAGAGAGATGGAGATACATTGTTTATTATATGTATACTAGACAGTTCCCGTGGAAATTTCACAATTTAGTTTTGACTAATTTAAAATTATTCTAAAGATAAATGTATTAAAGACTTACGACGAATTATTGTGCTTTAAATGAATGCTTACCATTAATACATACGGAACTTCCATTCTGTATCTTATCTACCGATAACATGGCCCTGATAGTACCCGTTAAATTACTTAGTTTAAAAGTGATCTAAATGATCTAATGATGATCTATCTAAATTCTGAGTAGGAATAAATCATATAAGGACTGCCTCTTGATACACTGCTGATTCTTGTTGTTATTTGCCAACTATCATATGAAGTAATATCATAACAATACTACTAATCACTAATCTATTAGAAGTAGGTCATGCATGCAGTTTTAGTGTAAATACTACTATGTATAACCTCATTATACAGGGTGGGCCAGAAATGATGCCCCATTAAAGGACTCTTATATCTCAACTATTTGGGATAGAACATAAAACTCTATGTCAAAACATTTATTAGATTTATGAATTCGACTAAAAAATAACATTTAAATGTGGAAAAACAATCTCTGTAAAGTGAGGTCCGTTTTCGCGGCAGCACATTGTTAATGTGTTGCCGTTAATTTGCCTGATTTCCTCTCGGACGTTTCTCTTTAATTGAGCGATTGTGGTAGGTTTATTAATGTAAACTTTTCCCTTAATGTATCCACATAGATAAAAGTCGGGTATAGTTAGGTCTGGAGATCTAGGCGGCCAGTTAACATCGCCATGCCGAGAGATGAATTTTTGCAGAAACAAGCGATTTAAAAGAATTATTGTTTCTCTCGCAGTGTGACTCGTGACGTCATATTATTGATACCAAATGTTTCTCAGATGTCTTGCTTCAAGTTCATGTCCAAGGAAAGTACTGATCATATTTCGATATCTATCTCCTCTGACGATCGTAGCATTACTCACATCATTTTCGAAAAAATATGGCCCAATGATTTCATCAGCCATCACACCACACCAGACAGTAACTTCCTGCGAATGCAAAGGCTTTTCAACAAATTGTGTAGGTTTTTGCTGCACCCAGATACGACAATTTTGTTTGTTCACATATCCTGAAAGATGAAAATGGGCCTCATCGCTCATTATTATATTTTTAAGGACTTCAGTGTTATCTCTAATGATATTCAACATTCCACGTGAAAATTGCAATCTTGATGCATAGTCTGTATCATTTAATTATTGGATTAGTTGCAATTAGTAAGGAAATAATTTAAGATATTTTTTCAAAATTCTTCTCAGCGATAATCTACTGATGTTCACTTGTGTTGAACGTTTTCCTGTGGAGACTGTTACATCCACATGAAAACTTAGCGACACTCTATCAATGTTTATTTCATTTCGAATAGAGCGATTTCAACCAGGCAGTTTATTGTTAGATAACGAACCAGTGCTTTCAAATGTTCTTATCCATCTTCTCAGTGTTTTGCCATCAGCTTGAAGATCCATTCTAAAAGTAACTGTGAAAGCTCTCCGTGCTTTCACAAAAAACGATCCATTTTCATAAAATTGCTTGACGAAAGCGATCCGTGTTTCTTCAGAATGCATTATGAACAAATAGGGTCTAATATCCTTGTTCTGTTAACCTATATACTGTTGTGTATCTAGGCTACATAATTAAATGTTATTCCACTATATAATAATATACAGTTTTGTTGCTTGCTTGGTCAGTCTCTCAGTCACGCTCTTAAGGATTTAGATAGGAGGAAATTCGGTAGGGTATATAGACATGTACTGTATCGTGGATTCCAATGGCACATCCTTCAATGTGGAAACTCCTTCGCAAAGCCCGCATCCACTGGCAAATCAAACGAAAAAATTTAGTAAAAAAACGCGTGAATTTTCACGAGTGGATCTACTAGTTTATAAATAAAATTCATAAACCTAATAATGTTTTGACAAAGTTTTATATTCTATCCCAAATAGTGTTTGAGTTATAAAAGTTCTTTAATGGGGCGTCCTTTCTGGCCCAACCTGTATAAGTGAAAACTCAAACTTCAAGTCAACACAAACGCTAAAGTTCAAAATCTTGGAATAACCCATTCTCGCCATATATCAAAGACGCCACAAGAAAAGAACTCATTCCGGCGTCATACAATATGCCACCATCACTAGGACTCTTACACTCAGCTACCTCAGCTCTCTCAGAGGTAGCCGCAGTCACATGACTCACGTGGTACTGCTGGCACGCGAGATGTAGGAGGGACGCTGTTGAAGCTACGCAGCACTCGGGAAGACAGAGCGCGTTGTCTGATGAGTTGCTGCTGTTGTTGCCTCTTGCGCACGCGTTGTGCAGCACTCACATGACTAGGCCGCATCTGTGCGCACCGTCGCACGCAGTCCAGCGCATAGTCCTAGGCAACACCAAACAACGTCACAACAAAGCTTGCTGGGTCCGTCTTTCTGTCACGCTCTTAAAGATTTAAATAGGAGAAAACTCGTTAGGGTACACATGCACATATTGTGGATACCAGCGGCACATCCAGGCAAATCAAACAAAAAATTCAGTAAAAAACACATGATTTTTTTCACTCGTTGGTTTACTAGCGCATTATAGAAGTTAGACTCGTAAAATATGTAACTTAAAATAGAGTAAAATATATTCCAACTAATCAATTTAAGTTCCTAGCAATTTCAACTACAATCCTTCCTTTTGTTGGTTACAGGTCGAAGTCACATGAGATGCATATGAATCACAACATAGGAGATAGGATTACTTCATTTATCGTTTGTATGAAGGTCTGTAGACGATTGTGCTTCTTAAAAAAGCACGTCTTGCTCAAGGTAGAGGAAGAATTTTTAATGTGGTGATAAAAGCCTACATTTCCATCTACCATTAATTTGACATAGCCAAGTTACTTTGAAGTTATGAAACCGTTTGTGAATAAACCTTACTAGATAGTAACATGAATCTTACTTGGAAGAGAGCATGCATCTTGATGACACCAGGAGTGTCCTTCAAGATTGAGAGCAGGGAATGTTCTGTGTGCAGCAGCATCTTCCCTTGACGATCATCTTGAGTTTCATCTTCTTCATCATAGATAGTCAAGATTTTCATAGTGTAAAACTCATCTAGAAAAAAATGATATGCCTTAAATAATAACACATTATTAACTGACAACAAAGTGAACATAACAGGAACACTATTTGAGAAATTTGTAGCACTTGCTATAGAAGTAAAACACTCCATTAAGCATAGTAAGGTGCAAAAATATTGTTCCACTGTTACAAAAAGAAAGAGTATAAGGGCCACTAAACTGTTAGCAACCTAAATTACAAGCAATTACCAATTAACAAAGCAAACAATGACCACAATTCTAATTCATAATTCAATCACAAACAATTACCATAACTTACCTATAATCGACTAAGCAACAATTAAATAAACCATAAACAAGACTGATTCAAATAAGAACATTACAAACCATGGCATGAATGTTTCAGCATCTTACCTGTTCCAATTTTTCTTGCCAGACACTGAATAACAGAATTCACAGGAGATGAACCAAGGTAAGGACCCAACAAGTAGTCGCCTGCCCTGTACTTGCGTCTGTTCTTGCGTACCTTGTTTACTGGTGGTACTGGGAGATATTAAAAAAACAAGTTTCAAACATACATGTCAAATCCACAACAATATTAAACAAAGTAAACAACCTAAATTTTAATACAGAACTAAAATAATATTATACAAAAACTGTTTCATTTAAAAAAATTAACATTGAAATTTTGATGTGATTTCTAATCAAAATGATTCTGTGTGATTTCACATTTATCTGATGTGATTTGAGCATTAGTCAAATTTTACATACCAGTAACCTTGGCAGTTTATTATAATAGGTTAATTATAAAGCTATGCTCTGCTAGTTTTACACAATGAAGAATAGCCATTTTACATATGCCAACAGCAGTGATTGGACAGAGTAAATAAGTGCAATCTATTACCTATATCAGATATATTTGTAATTCACATAACTCAGATGGTCAAGAAATATATGTATTTTAAACAGAGATTAAAAGTTGAACTTTTTCATTCTCATTTTGTGCTATATCTCATTCAATCACTAAATCTAAACCCTAATACAGATTCCCTGGAGCACAAATATACATAATACCCACAAAAGATAGTAAAAAAATTAAAATGATAGTGGTACAAACTGAAAGCTACAATAAATAAACTGCAAGAAAAACTCACAAGGTATTTCTGAGAGGATCTTGTTGACTCTTGGTAAGTTGGTGTTCTTGAGGAGGCATCTCAAGTCGGCTGAACTACCAGATGCAGCAAAGGTGAGGGGAGTTGAAGTTAGTCCCCCAGACTCGTCCAAACAAGAATGAACATCAACACCTTCTGGCAAGTTACCACACGCTGAAGTAGGGGCAGCAGCTTCCCTGAGAGTTTCATTGCTCTCTGAATCAAAACTGGGACTTGTTGCAGAAGATCTAATTTGCTCTTCTCTTTGCCTAGATGTAGCATTGTTATCACTAGCATGAACATAAACCATGTTTACTGCAAAAAACATACAAAAAATTGAAGAAGAAACAAATATCTACAAAGGGACCAGAAATATAGAATTGTTGTATTCAAAGTAAAATCTATATATTAGATACAATACATACATCCATTAAAATTGGAGATAACAAAACAAATTCACATAAGATGAAATTAATATACTTTGTGACTCCAACTCCATCATATCTGAAAAAATGACTCAAACTCTGACTCCCTCTTAAAACATGCAACTCCACTGGCTACTAGCAATATTTATCAGCTGTGATATCTATTCTACAATATATAGCAATTATTTGATATATATATGAATATATATTATAAATATTAAATAATTGCAACCTCATACAGTAAAGAGTCTTTCATCATGTTTTGTAACTAATTTCATCATGTTTTCATTATGAAGCTTGATTTATGATGAGCTCTCAGCTTAATGAATCACCTTGATTCAGTAAATCAAGCTGATTCACTACCCACAACAATATCCTTAGCATAAAGCAAAGAACTCAGTTTCTCCTCTCCAACTTTCAGTTCCAAACCACTCATTTCTGTAACAGCTAATTCTTCTGTGTATAAACCAAACAGTAAGCAAGACAGGGTATATTCTTCTTCTTGTTTTACATTGATTGGAGCTTCGGAGATGAACCCATGCAGCTCCACGCCTTCAGGGATGTTTTATTGTTACTCTGAAGTTCAGTATCCAGACTGAAAGAAGTTACAGGTAGTTCATTCTCAGTGGTTCCACTCGAAAAATCAGTTTACTTCTCTTCAATGTTGCTATTTTTATGAAATTTCAGGTGGTTTTAATTTTTCCTACGGATGATAGTTAGCAACTATATTCATAGTCGACTATTATTCATAGTCGTGTTCATTTGGGGCTTCGAAAACTAGTTCATATAACCCCAGGATAGAAAGTGGGTTAAATTTTTCTTTTGTTTACAATTTCAGCAACTGTAGTAAGATGAAGGCAGTAAGACTCCAGGCAAGGCTAATGAACACTGGACGGACTACTAATGAACACTGGACGGACCGACCGAGTCTATTCTTCTTCTTCTTCTTGTTTCACTTTTATTGGAGCTTCGGAGTTGGGTCCATGCAGCTCCACGCCTTCAGGGATGTTTTACTGATTTCTGAAAATTAGCCCGACTTAGAGTCTAAGTTTATACTACCGCATCTTAGGTCAGCCGTATCCAGCACTGCGACCGAGTCTATTACACCAGAGTACCCCGAAGTAAACGGATTCAACGGAACATATTTCATGTATTCTGTACGAACGGAAGTAATACTGGAAAGACCTTCAGAATCAGTTTCTAAAAAATTTCCGAGACTACATGTACATAGGGCTGAAAACTTGAGAGTATTTACATTGATCTAAAAAAAACTACAAAATATGGTGCTAAGCAGAGCAATAAATTGCATCGCTCTTATAATTTTCATGTGCAATGTTTGGCTAGATATCTTTTTTCCAATTTACATAACGACAATATAAAAAACAAAGTCCATTTATGCAAAAACGTAGCGCTGATATTTAAAACGAAAAGGGCAGCAAAAATTCTTGGGTGAATTTATCGTGATAAGGATTTTGTTTTTCCCAGGTACAGTTGATTCTCAGTTTGATAATACGCATCTAAATGCACATGATATTGAAGTAAATAGAAGAATGATAAACAACTGTCATTCACTTTTAACTTTCATATTAAAAATGGCAATAATCAGTTCCTAAAAACTTCAAATACGAACTTGGCTAGTCACTTTGTCTCATATACCTAAACAAATGCCTGAACTTTCTAAATTGTAACGAGCTAAAAAGTCATTCTCTTCATCGAGCTTCACTTTATTGTCAATTACTACGAATCAATATACGGTATCAATAAAATTGGGTCATTGTTACTCATGGATTATCATTTACATTTCCATGAAATCGAGAAGCTAATTTTGGAGTCTAAGACTTAGACTTAGATTTGAGGGCCAGCGCTGGCTGGGGCCTTCGTGACATCCTTTAATTCCTTTGCAAACGTACGTATACAACAGTGTGGTATACCAGAGTTTATCACCTGTGTGTCAGGATCGTTTAAAATAATTTCTCATGAGCCACCCACGGTCATTCCGTGTATAAGAACCAGCCAATTGAGGACATTACTGGGAGATCCATTTCGTCAAAAACATCTACACATGCTTGGCAAATAGTCACACTCTAATCCAAGAAACTGACTATTCAACATTAATATATCTTATTCCACGTATGCAATAGGGAATTTTCCATTGTATCTGCAACAATCAAGTTGTGCTCTTCATCCAGCCCCGAGAGATAGCTCATACCAGGGTCCTTTTCAACACACATGGCATTTCACTGGTTCTCTACTTACTGTTCATGGACCACACCCATGAAACTCTCACGCTCGTAATCATATTTACTACATTCTAAGACCAGATGTTCAATTGGTTCCTTTACCTCTCTGTTACGCTGCATACATAACCTATTATTCCCCTCATTCCACCTCTATGTGCGCTTATTCCCACTTAATGCCTTACATCCGATGGCAAACAGTAGTTGGCTGTCAAAACTTCCTTTATAGAACATTTCAGCCCTCGATACATTCTTACGGGCATACCAAGTTAAGGTAGTCTTCCCAGTCATGCTATGCTCCCATATGTTCACACCATACTCTTTCGTTAATTTTTCAATTTCTTTCTTCCAGTTTTTACAATCCCACTCGTCTTTCACCTCCATTATTTCTCAATAACCAGTCATCTATATGTCTTCCAATTCTGATTTGAACAAACTTGGAAATCTTTAGCTTTCTTGCATGCCCCTGCAAATTTTCTCTCATAGTCTTTCACTTAGATTTTATTCAAAGATTTTTTCCTCTATTAGGGGGAGATAAAATGGACCCAGCGATGTACATGTACATTGTCTTCTCTTGACAACTGTAGTGATAATAACTTCGTTGGATAATGTTCTTAAAAAGTTTGTAAGGTTTAATTTTTTATTCGAAACTGTATTTTATTGTTTCAGACACATCTATGAATACCACTGATTATTTTAATTATACTTTCCTGTTGTTTATATTGCAGAAATATATTTTAAGATTTGCCGTTGGACTACGAATGTGATACATTATTATCGGGCCTTAAAAACCATACAATACATTCACAGTTACAAGTTTTGTTTATCGCTCCAAAAGATTGTCGAAGTATACCTGCAGTTTATTTAGTACATATCATTCCGCCCGTAATGAAATAATCGTACCAAAGAAATTACCATCTATAAAATCACGAATTAAAGCTTGCAAATTCGTCTAAAATTGTCACACTATAGCACTAAATTCCTACCTAAAAAATGATGTTCATGTACGATCTACGACAATTAATATCACATGATATATATGGAACTCGACTGTACTCAAACAAACAAAACAACAAACAAAAACGTACTCCTAAAATAAAACTTGGAGGAAACAAAACTACTTCAGCACCCAGACATGTGTTAGGCGAGGGCTGTTGAGAGCACACTACTGGGCTTCACACTCAGTTGAGAGCACACCAGTGGGCTTCACACTGAGTGTTCACTGAATTACCCAGCAGTCAACTCAGGGTACCCTGAATCACGGATGTCACGTTAGGATAAATTAATCTATGAAAATACATGAAGAGAATACGGACGCTCATAAATTATTTTCGCATGTCCCCGTAAATACAGTACGTGATGAGCAAAAGAAGAAGTTGGGTCACGGCATTGATGATCCCCACGCTACCTGTTTTTTTTTAATAAATGTACCCCAAAGGCGCCTTTAAGTTCATGATTAAAGCATTTGTTCCTTCGCCGATACGAATCTACATCTCGCATAATACCAAATTTATATCTGAACGATGTTTTCATAGAGACTCATACATCCACCAGCGCTTATTCAGTCGCTAAATAAGCAGTCCCGAACAGTCTGTGGGGACATGTTTCCTAGTCTTTACATGATAGCGTTAAGAATTAAAAAACCATGTACTGTTTAATTATTCTGTACTTTGTGTTACTGTGTTACGAGATGTAATAGAAAAAGTGGATTTTATTTTTATTTATTAATCCGGTTATGATAACATTCGTCTTATAATGGAGGCTTTATTTGTCGAAAACCTTTAAATTTTCCCAGCTTGTACTATTTAAGTACCTAAACAAACTGAGCTCAGTTCTTTGTATCATGAGTTGCCCATATTAAGGATCATGGATTCTTACCATTAGGTTTGCATTTGAATCTTGCTGCAAAACCTGTTAGTGACACAATTATTTAACATATTCCTTTTATTGGTGCCTTTACTTGATGCAATCTTGATACTTGTAATTCAATGACCATTGACTCAACAAAAAGCAATGTAAAAAGGGTTGGTCATCAAGTTGTAGGGTAAAATGAGTTAGTAAACTGTTCTGTCGTCTTGAATATACTCGTAGTACGGAAATTCATGCGAAACATACAAGACAGTAGCATCAATGTTCGTCCGATTTCAAGTGAAGGAATCCGCAATGTTTGAAAAATTCAATGCAGTGCTTTGAAAACTTTTTAATTCTCAGTATAGAGAACAGAATGAAAAACTTGGAGAAACATTTTCGTCCATATAAATACTATGCAAAGAAATAGTTATAGAAATTATAATTCTGACATCGGATGTATCAAAAATGCATTCTTTACCAACTAGGTGTGAAACTTAAAGAAAATCAACTGTAAAATGAAAACAGGAAAGGAAAAGAAATAACTAGAAGCAATTGAGGCGCTGAGCATTAGTATTTCTGATAAGCAACGACTACTTGTACCATCTCGAATTACTGTTTACATCAGGTTTTCTTTTGAGTTCACTTACAGATTTTCCAATTTATCAATTGAAAAGATTTTTACTTCACAAATTATTCGAGTCTGTACAGCCCCCCAAAAAACTTACTGTTCTGTGCGGTTCCTCACACCAGAATGCGAGAAACCCGTCGTACAACTTACCTTGTTCCTTCCAACGTGTTCAGTGCCGAAACATTCATCCATTTTCCATAGAGCACGTGTCAGGTCTACATATCCATCACAGTGGTTTTTTTAGTCAAATCTGCAAAATAAATACTTTGAAGTTCAAAAATACGAAGTAGGCATGTAAAGCTACTGTCTCTCTTTTCAAGTAATTTTTTCCTCAGGCAATGTATTCAACTTTCCTTCATACAACTGGCATTTGACGAAGGTTGATCAAATGAAGATAGGGCGATAAGATAACTGATCCAAATACATGTAATAATAAGTATATGCTGTTGTCCCACTTCCAAGGCAGTTGAGCACTTATCAACAGAGACTTATTAACAATGACTTTAGAAGTGACCAAATTTGCACATCTTTATTTCATGATAAATGGAGAACAATCAGATAAGCCACAGTTTTAAGGGAAATATATCTCACACTCAGGTGAACAAAACTAAATCTAGAATCGATCTAAAATCGATCAAAACAGTCTTTGCCATGATCAATGATATTTAAAACATTTTTTCACATAGATTGTCTTAGAATGTGTAAACCAACCTCATTCCAAGTGCTTGGGGTAGCTTTCATGTATACAGAAAAGTTGTTTCAACTCAGGTAAAGAGTCCAAATACGATACACATAAATCAAATTACATTCGAAATTGAGATGAAAGAACTAATAAATGCGCATCATATGTCCTTTTTTGGGGGTCTAGAGTATCCTGGACAGTTTGCAGAGTAATCTAGATTTAGCGAGCGGCTCTGAATGATAACC
>VCRD01001018.1:145571-166971 GCA_006783055.1 Trinorchestia longiramus | reverse complement strand
ATCACCAGCTTGGTCGACTGGTGAGCGAATCTGCTTGCGAGCGGGAAGACCCGGGTTCGAATCCCGCTGCCGACATGGTTGACGCGGCTAGAAATACGGCATGGGACTTGAGTAAACAACCGAATAATTATCGAAGTAATTATCCGACCCAAGAATGGGCCAGAAGGTTCGTTCCTATAGCCTCATTCTATTCTATTCTAGTCAAAATCAGAATCGAGGATTCCGAGGAGTGTACAATCCAAGCACCAACCTGCTAGTCTGAGTGCACACTCCTGTGGAGGAAGTCTGTACTTGTGTGCGAGGGAGACCACGGCCTGGGGACACATGGACACAACCACGTCCTTGTCAGGGTCTGCCAGTGCTCTGTATGAGGGTGAGGTTTGAATGAAAGGCCTTCCATAGGCGTATCGAGAGCTTCAAGAGTCTTGTTTTGACTTATCGATTCGAAAATGAATTTTCTTCACATAGAGCTTTTTGAATCATAGCATCGAGGAATGGAAGACTCCCTTGCGATTATCTAGGCTACCTTCTCTCTCAATTTTTTCCTGGATTTCTGTTAGTTGTGGGGCATAAAAAACTTCCAACATTTGCATAAACTTAATTTCAAAAACCATTTAGAGCTGATTAGTTCTAGGTTAACGTTTGTTAGGCGTTTAAAAACAACTGTCCAAACCCGCCAATACAAGATGAAATTAATCAACTAGCTCACATGAATTATAAAGTAAGCCGCCATGCGCCGCGGTAAATTTTGATAATGATGCATCATTAGCAGATAATTTTTATCAATCAATTACAGTTTGTTTCTTCGCCTATTTTTATAAGAATTTCCAAGTATTTTGATGCCGAACGGATACTTCCTTTTAAAGAAAAAGTTACAATTTATTTTGACTATCTTGGAACAAATTTAATCAGAGTTAACAGTCCGATCTTTTGACAGGAACCCATAACACAAACACAATCTACAATATCAAGCTAAACAGTGAATACGATATGTTTATTCACTATAATCGTCCTGAAACTTTTCTTACATATAACATTAAAATCAAGGTTATTCGAATTAATCAGCCAATATTTTTACACGTAAAGCGACACACTGCGGAAATAAGACCGTTTTGTAGTGCTAGAGCGGCACGGGACGACAACGACGACGACTATGATGGGAAAATTCATGATTTTGTTTTTCTGGTGAGACGGTGGCTTGAGATAAGACTATCTACCGTGATTAAGATAATCTCAAACATTATGTGGTTTATGAGAACTAGTGCAGACTTTAGGCATGAAACGCTCTTGCCTTCAAGGTTTTGAATCGTTCCACAAAAAATGCTCCTTTTTCCATGCAATACATTCATCAAAGCAATACCTAATCTTGTTTTCAAACTTCACTGATGATGAATAAAGCTCGAGTACATGAAGTTCTAGTCTAGACTGACATACATGTCATATTGTGAATTGAGGCGCACAGCACAAATCTCACATACACCTCTAGTTATAACATCAATAACTATTTATTGATTGATTGATTCCTGCTTCTTCTGTCACCAGGGTCTCCCTCCCACCCCTATGGTCTCCACCCCCAGCTACCAGGGTCTCCATCACCCCCTCCCCCGCTACCAGGGTGTCCCCTACTCACGCCCTCAGCTGCAGGTGACTCTGCTGCTCCACCAGCACCACCTCGGCAGACGTGACACAGCCACTGCATGCGAGGCAGTCGCTAAGGCTGATAGTCGCCTTCTGCAGAGCGGGGGCACTGCTCCCCTGTGACGGCACAGTTGACAGTATTTTACAGTTTCATACAATACATTAGTACTGAAAAGTAATTAAAAATACAATATACTTTACATCATTACTACAAATCAATTAATAATGCGATATAGAGTGCCTTTAAAATGAAAGTAATAGTACAATGTACATCAAAACACAGTATAAAAACCAACGTACGTTCACCTAACAATGAAAAAATGAGGCTTCATATGCTGATACTTTAACCGGTGTTTATTTCAATGAGCAGCTATTAAAACGTTACAAGACACGACATGTACAGCTGTGAACAGTGAGTACATGGAAAATAGAGTCATTGACTAGCTGTTGTGGCCCTCGATAGACACGTGCCTGGAATAGAACATGACGTTATTATTATTATTGTATTCTTGCATGAATATTCCCTGCATAAATATTCAGGGAATAAATGACTGCCTGCACGAATGTTCAAAGAATAAACGACTGCCTGCAAGAATGTTCAGAAAATAAATGAGAACCTGCATGAAATTCAGCTAGCAAGACCTTCTGAGACGTAACTCACAGGACCTGTTGCAGCGTCGTCGTCAAGGCGGATGACGCCCCTAGTGCTAGGGGTAGAGTGAGGGCTGCTCTTCACAGGCGCTGTTGTCACGGGCTTGATGCACTCCTGACGACAGACATTAAAAACTCAGCACAAAATGCTTAAGTAGGATAAGTAGAAAAAGTACCACGAATTAAACAACAAAGTTGTCCACGATCAAGTCTTTATCTGAGAGTGGAGTTAAGTTTCTGGAGTTCAGAAAAATGTTTTAGAATATACCTCATAGTGATATCTGATCACTCTTCAGTCCCAACCCCCAGACATCTTTCAACTCCAACCAGATATTAAATATCTTTGTCTAGTGTCTTACTGGGAGTGAGCGCCTGAGGGAGTAAGAACCGTCAAGGAACCCAATAGAAGAAAAGGCAACTAAAGCCAGAATGAATTAAATAGTTTGTATTTAAACTTCTGAATATTCAATAAGTTGTTGGGTCTTCTTTCTTTCGCTCTCGTCTTGATGTCGAGTACTGACGTGCTGACATTTTGCCGTGAGAGCGCTTCAACGTCAAGTTGGAGTATGTACAGTTTTTGGCAGTGCATAGATTGTTTGCGCCTCTTCTGTCAGCAGACAGTATGGCTGGTTTCTTATTTTTTCGCTCTGCTGTTGGCAGAGTGGAGTTCTTCAGGCGAGGACAGCTCTTGGTGGAGTTATTGACTTGGACCGGGGCCGCTCACTGGCTGTTTTGAGGTCGCGGCTCACAGTGTGCTAATCCTACGAGATATCATTTGTTGTGAAAGCCAGGCAATTAACCACCTTCAAATCTCACACGCCCCCATATCCAGAGGCTGGTACAGTGGTTTAGTGCAGAGCGTATAATGCTTGTGATGAACAGTTTCCTAGGACGGTTCAGTCCCAGGTTCGAATCTTCACGCAGCACTTTATTTCTTTTGCTTGCAACGGGAGAACCAAGTTGACTATTGGTCATTAAAAAGCTCTTCTAGAGACCCTACACTTCAAGTGAGACTACAGAAGGACCGGAACAATGTCAAAGAGTTCCATCATATATCTTAAGATGTTAACATCAAGAATTGAGAAACCGATGACAATACTCGAACTGTAACCTATATAAAAAATGAAGTTTATTTCTTTGAATATATATCACCGCTCACAACGTGTAACTGGAAAGGATTTTAAAAGCAAAGTAATGTTTGCATTCGGACACACCTGAGAAGGAGTGATGAAATCGTCCAGGTCTGTGAGCCTGAGAGCGCTGCTGAAGCCCGCCATGTGAGCACCTTCACGTCGCGAGGATGTCTTCAGAGTAGTGCTGTGCCGTGGTCGGTCGATCTACTTATGCAAAACCTATCAATAAGTCAGAGAATTTTTGAAGCGCAAAACCCATTCATAAATCGGAGAAATTCTAAAGAGTAATACCTACTATTATTACAGAGAAATTTTGAAATACAATAAAGATTGAAACCTAAGAAATTCTGAAACAAACAGAAACAACAAATAACAAACTCGAATTTATCTATTGAACTACAAAAACTGGCGAGTTATATGAACCTTAACAGTTCATCTATACATCTCATACGCGTTTACTTTGCTCTTATAACAACTTTATAAGAGCAATTACAGTTGTTTAGTTTATTTTACTTCTCAGGTCTCCACATAAGTTACACGTACACAAACTAATTAATGCTTGCACTATATTTTGAAATCTCCCACCAATTTAGGTATACCAGTTATATGTCCAGTTTTCTTACTCTACTTCATTTACAACATTAATCGAGGCAAGTATTTGAAAAGTCTCTGTTTACTTGGACAATGGCACTCATTTTATGTTGAAAGTCAACATTAAACTTACTATTGACACCTGCCTTGATTTTACATTCGTACCTTCATCCCACCTATACTCATTTTACCTCCATGCCCACACTACAGAGTCGCTTGACGCTCGTGACTCCTTGCCCTTCAATAAACCAAGTATGTATTTGCAGTTTTTTGGCGTTCGCTCGTAACCCTCCGATCGAAGGACTGTGGCCCCCTTGAGAAACGCAGGGCTACTTCGTGGTTAGGTTAGGCTACACATATAGTACAACTATATGTGTGTACCTCGAGCTGTGAAACCTACCCATATAAATTTTTAACGAGCCAAATCCTGCTCATAAAATGTTCGACGAGTCAAAACCTACCCAGTGATCTGCTTAAGCTAAAGCCTGCCCAGTAAAATTCTTGACGAGCTCAAACACGAGTGTACTGCTCAGGAGCCCAGAGATCGCAGCGAGTTCTCTTAGACCCCGCCTCTAGTGACTCCACAGCAGGAAGCGGTGCCCCCCTTGAGGTTCAACTTGATATTTTCATAACAGAGAAAATTTCGCGATATGCTGATGAAGCTGCTGAATGCCTTGTTTTATTTTTATTAAGTGATTAAAAACAGCACAACGAAACTATCGTCTTGCATCACTGCAATAAACGTGCTACGCTTGATTTTCTTGGGCGTTCTTTTATTCCAAGTCTTTCTAAGTTTATTTTAAATACGATACAGAAATAATCACCGAACCTTCATTAAAGAAGACGCACATATTTTAACAAGTTTTTAATACATTTTAAATAGTTATAACAAGTATAGGATGTAGTGCTATCAAGCACTGTCTAAATTTACCACTGCAGCAATGAGCTAAAATTCTGGACATCCTACTATCGATAGGCTTTTATTCCAACAATTCTTATATACACAGCGGATAAGAATCTTATTTATCAATACCCATACGTCTGTCCAAGGAATGTCTATACAATCAGAAGTACAAACGAATCTAATAAACGATGTGTTTGGTTTCCTTGCCTAGTAACTAATTTGCTGCAGAGTAGAACTGAAGATTAATTACTCTTCCGTATTCAGTGAATCAAGCAATGAACCAGGGTTGGTAACAATGCTACTAGTGAATTCGTGGTGCAGCAAAATGAGACATGTGTAGGTTTGATAGAAGTGAATTACAGAAGAGCAAAAATTATTTACTTATTTTCGAAAGCTCATAAAATGCAAATTTATTTTCGAAAATAAAAGCTCATTTTTCGTTTTTTACTCCATTTTTCTATTATTGAAGCTATGAATCTGTCAGATAATTTTGCCTCACTTTGTGTAACCAAAATAAGTGAGGACTGGAGAGTAACTGGATTATTTGTGCATGTCCTCAGCAGACTCAGAGTGAACATCAGAAATAGTAATCTAAATATAGATTATGCCCCGTCACTAACCTCATCAGAAGAGTAGCCGGATAACTAGAGTCGCATTAGTTAAAACATTAATTTCACTTCTAATACACCAGAACCTAATATCACTTCCAATAAATAACTGCTTCCACCTTGTATTTAATCGCTCACTTACATAAGTATTAGCACTGAATGCTAAGGCACAAAAGTTCAATCGAAATAGTCTTCAATATCTATGTCAGGGTCGAGCAGATCCTCCCCGTAGCTGCTCAGATCCATCTGGTTAAGGATGAGGTTTTCAAAAGTTTCCTCGAGGTCTGTCTCACCAACAAGGAGCGCCCCCTGCATCTTGCCGTCCTTCATGACCACCTTGATGTACTCCATGCCTGCCAAGAATATATGTTCACATCCTGACGCTGCGAGTAGAATTTATGTACGTGTACATCCTGACGCTGCGAGTAGAATATATGTACGTGTACATCCTGACGCTGCGAGTAGAATTTATGTACGTGTACATCCTGACTGTGCGAGTAGAATTTATGTAAGTGTACATCCTGACGCTGAGAGTAGAATTCATGTACGTGTACATCCTGACGCTGCATGTAGAATATATGTTCACATCCTGACGCTGCGAGTAGAATTCATGTACGTGTACATCCTGACGCTGCATGTAGAATATATGTTCACATCCTAACGCTGCGAGTAAATTACCCAACAAGAATACAAATTTATCCCAGTAGCGGCTGATTGGTCTTAAATATTCTTAGTGAGATAGTGATGGAAGTGTTAAAAAAGTTTTTAGAAATAAATATTTTCGCACAGATTTATTAACCGGTGTTTGTCTACTGTGCTGGTAACTCTTTCTTCTTGATAATTTTACGCGAGGGAGCAAATGAAGCACCAACACAACAAGCAATAGAAGTACAGTAGGTAATAGAAACACAATAGGTAATAGAAGCACAACAGGTAACAAATTTACAATAGGAAATAAAATTCAATAGGTAATATAGTTACAATAGGTAATACAGTCACAATAGGTAATAACGTTATAATAGGTAATAGAGCTTAAGTTCGCTATTATCAGATTCATAGTCATTAATGTTCAATCAAATTATAGTCATTAATGTCAAACATTCCTTATAATTTTCCCCTAACATTTTGTCTTTCTGATCAACATCTTCCAAGAACCATCCAATTCGGACCGAAATGTATACTCAGTAGCAAAATACATTAAGTTTTGACGTACCGCTGGTCATCCTGAGCAGCATCTCATATTGTCCATTGAGCTTCTGGCCATTGTAGAGGCCCAGCATGACGACTTTGTGTCCGAAGAACTTAGTAGCGTGCGTGAACAGCTCAAAACAGAAGTCCTGGTAGATGTGCTCGCCAGACACGGACGACCACATACACTTAGCTGCATACGAACCCATCTGGCGGGCCTGAGTCCACAAACGCATCTGTGTGTACAATGAGGAGGGTAGAGGCCTTAATCCAGAGAAGTCAAATTAAAATGAGGAGGGTAGATGCTTTAATCCAGAGAAATCAAATAAAAATGAACAGAGTAGATGCTTTAATCCAGAGAAATCAAATTAAAATGAGCAGAGTAGAGGCTTTAATCCAGAGAAATCAAATTAAAATGAGCAGAGTAGAGGCTTTAATCCACAGAAATTCTAAAATGAGCTGCGAAGGGTCCAATCCAGAGAAATTATCCTAAAATCTCCAACTCATGGGTCTTACATGCAGTTATCCATATAAACTAAATAGCGTCTCTTCACCCATTAAAAGGTTCAATTAAGCTTTATTTGAGGTACAACAAAAGAATGACAAGCTGCGACCATTGAAAAAACAAGGCTCACAAATTTAGGTCATACAACACGTTCAGACTGTAAGTCAGCCTAGCATGTTGAGGACTACAAGATCATACCATTGAATATTATGATTAATTATATACGCTTTGTACACCATGTCATCGGTGGGTATCCAGTGGCAGTGGAGTAGTGTAGTGGTAAGTTCACCTAGCCACTAGAGAACACACTCACCAGGCTACTACTAGCTAACCTACATCAGATTGCCAAGCTTTCCAGCTAGAAGCCATAATAACAACAGTTAAATTTTAACGTCCTCTTCTTTCTAGATAGATTTAATAAATAACAGTTTGTCTGAAAATGATTAAATGCACACTTGTTACAGAAATTTTAAAAAGTTAAAGAATAATTTAGAGTTTAAATAAGAAACACACAAACTCCAGGTAGCAGGAAACTTTTGTATGCCTAAACTTAGGCATTCAACGACAGCAGGAGTGCACAGCTGCAAACATTGACTGCAGGGGCTCGACTGACTCTTCTCCCTTGCCGGTCTTCCCTCTATGCACGGGAAAACACACAGACGGCAGATATTAGTACGTATGTGTATGTTACGCAAAACAACAAGCAATAGAAGTAGACTCTAACACGAACATCAATTAGAAAGTATGTAAATTCACCTGATGCCAGTGCGTAGCCCACTGCCATGACGGTGTACACACGTCCCCTGCAGCGTACACGTCAGGCACAGTCGTCTGCATGTCTTCCTCCACACACACTCCTCCGTCAGGAGCGAATGTGAAGCCATCGCTCTCTGCAGGAAAAATTTAAATCATTTAAAACACCCACATTGTGTGAGGAAATTCTTACCCACCCTCCTTGGTTCCCCCAGAAAACTATAAACTAATTAATCCGTCAATTATTAGTTTTTTTAAGTTGATGTTCTTCTTGCTTCACAATTCTAGAACAGCTCACGCGGCTCACTAACTAATGCTAAAAGGAGTTCCTCCAAATGTGAAGAGGGTAGACCAATCGTCACTAAAGAGTACAAAATTTAAACAAAAATTTTACTGCATTACTTCCTTTCTAACCACTTTACATATTTTCTAAATTATCATGGTAATGGTAACTAACACATACCCAGTGAGAACATTTTAGAAACTTTAACATGATTTGGTACCTTCGAAGAACGATTACTGAAAAGCCTTTCACGAAAAATACCGGCAAAATCAGTCATGGGATACAATTTGTTAGTCTATTCCCATACAATAAATAATAATGATGCTAGCTGATAAAGACAAATATGCCACCTCTCTTGAATTACTTCATTATTTCTGACTGGTGGCATCAAGAATTTCTATGGAATCTCAGCTAATAATTAATTTTAAATATGAATTTACATACGGCACATCTTTTTATGTACACCTACACATTACTTCTCAGAAGGGTCACAGATAATTACTGTAAAGCTATGAATAAAAGGTACTATACATATAAAGGTAGGCACTGAGATTCTAATAAAGTACAAAACTGTGCTTCAAAACAGCTGTTAAGAAAGCAAAGCTCACCCTTCAAGAGACTAGTGTTGGGGGTGACACCAATGGCAGACACGACAAAATCACAGCCGTAGATGAAGCCGTTGCTCAACTCCACATACACTGGCCACTGCTCTGCCTTTGCTGAAAAACAGTATCATCACAATCATAGAAAAGAAAGGTAAGAATCAACACAAAAAATCGATGGTACCAATCATAATAAAAAATGAATGGTAAGGATAATAATAATAAAAAAAGTCACAATCATAATAAAACTGGATGGTAACAACCATAATAGAAAAGGATGTTAACTATCGTCATAAAAAAAGAGAGTAGCAACCAAAATAAAGAAGGATGGTAACAATCATTATAAAACAGAATAATAACTATAATAATAATAAGCCTTGCATCCACTTGTGCAGTTTGTTTCAAAATTAACAAAAAAATTAGTTTACTATAGATTAATACCTCTAATTAATGATAGTTTACTCAATATTAAATAAACTTGAAGATATACAAGTTCTTTTTTGGAAGCTAACAACTTAACCTGTCTTGACCAGGTGGCTACATTACAAATTTACTACTCTTAAAGCAAGTATTTTTTGAAGAGTTTATTTCTACAAAACATTTTAACTTAATTGTCAAACCTGAGCTATTATCTTATATCTTGTGCCTTAAAAATTAACTTAAGAAGGCAATTTAATAGCTTTGATTGCTCCACTTCAGTAGCAAATTCGTTACTTTTGAGGTGGAACTTCCATAGCATGCTAAAAATGTTTTATTTATTAAAATGAAATATTTTCTATAGTACAACCTTGTCCAGAGGAATCTGTTGAGATTTTTTCTGCTTGAGTGAGTCTGGAGAGCAGCTCAGGAGTGCTGTGGAGTGTAAGAGGCTCATGTAGTGCCACCACCTCAACCTCCGTCACCAGCTGCACTCTCCTCCTGCGCAGAGACTCTGCATCCTGGCATGCCCTCGGCCCTCCACTCACATCCAGCCCTTCATGCCAGTCAGGACCCAGAGCTCCCCCAACAACTGCTCCATCTCGATTTTCTTTTATCTAAAAATATTCACACAGGATGACAAAGTGAAATCTCATTTTTCAAAAATGATTCAATCATATTTCAAAACACACTAGCATGACACAATAAAATTATAATTGATGGTTATACATTTCATCAAAATAACTTGATACCAAATATTCACATATGTAAGACAGTTGCAACACCTAAGTATAACTGTTTGAAAACTTTTAAATTTATAATTGTATGAAAGCAGGCTTCATGTGAAAACCTCCTCATTTATTAGTTAATTCTTGTGAAAGTTTAAACTTTTTTCTGGTTCTAATAAAAAGTGATAATGAAGGTCTCAAAAAACTGATTTTGCACAAACATTTCATTAATAGAATTTGTGCTCACCAAACAAACAAACAAACAAACAAACAAACAAAAAACTTTTTTCACATTTTGTGTTGAAATGAGTCAATTTCCACAATAATCTTCCATTCTGCTACAAAAATGAAGTAATTGTCTCGTCTGACTCTCATTCACACAATATCAAGACATATTATGATCTAAACACTGTCCTCAGTCCTCACCTTTGGTAAACTAGTACTTGAATTTTGCTTCTTTAGTACAGAAGAGTAACAAAAAATTGCATATATTAATGATAGTTTTAATTCTTTGTCAAGTTGCTCATGGTAAGTGATACAAAAATTTGAAATGAAATACATAATGAAACCATACATTATTGATCTCTTTGACCAGTGGTCTTTTGATGAGTGATCTTTTTAACCAAAATATAAGATGAAACAATGATTAAAATTTCTATTTCCCTTAAAGATAGTATTTTTTGTGTATTGGAATAAGGACATTTATGTATACAGAGTATTGAATAATTATCATCATATTCATATGTAAAATCAATTCTTTACACCAACATTTGAACTTAATTAGAATTTTTGTTCATTGACAAAATCATGTTCTTCAGGTATAATATTCATTATACTAGCTAAAGATTTCAACAAAAGGATAGCTATTTTAGAGTTGCATAAGGTGGAAAAATCTTCAATGGACATATTGCTCATCAGGAGAATGTTAAAGTGATCCAAAAACATTGGACATGTGAAGAATGGGTCATTTTTGAAATGAAAACACCTCAAAGCTAGTATAATTCGTCAGGAAAAAGCTCAAAAGAATTCCATAGGGATCTGTCACAAATCTGGCAAAAAAGGAAATGTATCCATCAAAACCATGACCACCATTCTACACAACAACTTGACAACCACTCCTAACAAACTTCAGAAAAACAGCTATTATCTGCAAAACCTGTAGACAAATATCTTGCAAAAGAAGAAATCCTTCCCTTTTCTGTCAGCAAAGGCATGCTACCAAACCTTAAGCCCAGTGATAAAAAGAAATTTCAGGTCCAGGAAATATTTTGTGTACAAAATTATCTATTGTGATTAAAAACTGGTGAAGTTAACACCCTAGTTGTCCCTCAAAGATATGGTGCGTCACCAGTGATATTTTAGACTGTGATCACTGAAACCAGAACAAGTCCACTAGGTTTAGTCGAAAAAGGAGTTAAATTTAAGCAAGAATATTACTGCAATGTTATTCTTATAGTCATTGTTGCCATGGGCCATAGATTCTTTTTAAAAAAAATGCTTGTAGTCATTGCAGCAAGACTTTGCCCCCTCCCACAAAAATAAGAAAACACAAGAATGGTTGACATCCAATGCTTTCCACTTCATTTTGAAAGAAGAATGGCCTCCATTACCAGACCTAAACCCTCTCAATTACAGCATCTGGTTCATACTGGAAAATAAACTTTCAATGACATAAAAATTTGGAGGCACTGAAACCAAAACTCAAAAAGAAATTGGCCAAAATCCCTTAAAAACTTATTCATAACTGAACAGGTCATTCTTTAAGCATCTTCACCTTATTACCAATGCAGACTGAGGATATATTGAACAAAATGTATTAATTTCCAACTATTACATGTTTAACTACTGTGCCTATTTTCTTTCTTTTGCATTTGTTTGTTTAATAAACAGGGGTTCTAAAATGGTTAACATTAATTATTGAACACCCTGTATAACATGTGTTCCAAATAACTACTCACCTGAAGATTGTCAACTGTATATTTTCTTCTTTTAACAATAGATTTTTCTTTAGAAGTTTTATCTTTGGCCAGCTCAGGCTTGAAAAATTCTGCAGCTCCAGGGTCGATAAAAGCAGCCGTAAACCATGAATCTTTCACAGCCCAGATAATTTCAATGCCTAAATAAGAAAGCAAAGATTATTAAGTAACAGTAGCACTGTGGATGGTTTATTTGGGTCCAAGGTATTAAAAACAAATTCATTCTATCTGAGATACTTCAACAACAATGTACTCAATGAATAAATTTAATAATTACATGTTTAATATATTGTCCAAAGAATCCTTTCTAAAGAAAAAGCTAGCAATAAGGTACTAGAATCCTTACTGGATGTATTAATCCCACAAACCTTTGCCAAGAAAAAGCTAACAATAAGCAGCTTACCTGTCACTTCATATATCATTTCAGTAGCAATGCCTCCATTGCCAACCACAACAATGCGGGAAGCATCAGTAATTCTCTGCTGGAACTTTTGAACAGACTCTGTATCCCTGATGTAGAGGACATGCTTGTGCTCAGGAAGGAGTTGCTTAGGGAAGGCACCAGAGCACACACACACCTTGTCATAACTGATGGACTCCCCTGAGCTCAAGATAATGCACTAAAACAAAACATATGTAACAATAATTAGGGCATACAAGAATCACACAGAAAAATTGACCAAAATAGCCAGATTTTATAATAAATGTATAATAATATTGTGTCTGTAAGCACTTCCATAAGATTTTTATGCACTAAAATTATTTAATCTATTTTCTCATATCAATATCAATATTTGTAAGAGGTTTCACTACAATTGTATGAATTGTCAGGATTAAAAATTTATTTTAAGCCTTTCAAAAAGCAAAGCATGCATCCTTAACCTCATTAAAATCTCAGAGCAACATTGTCTACCAGTTTTGTGGACAGAATATGTAAAACACCAATATATTATAGTAAAATAGAAGTAAACTTCTATTGAAATATTTCCTATGATATCATAAACATGTATTTGAACATAAAATTCTATGAATGAAAAAACTTAGAAAAAGATATTAATTATTGAAATATTAAGAGCACTATCTAATGAAAGGCAATACTTTCATTTAATTTGTATTCCAAACAAATTTAAATAATAGCAATTTTTCAAAAGCAAACATGAAGCCCTTCAAACATTACAATCTTACATCTTGACATTATGTAAAATATCATAAAATAATGTGTTAACTATCAATTAATGATTACATTTTCTGTATAATTAGGTATTCTAAAACTTGAACTTTCTTAGTTTAGTATAAATTTCTAAAAAAATAAATTTAATACATTACTATTAACATAGTTGCAAGCAACTTTAGAAATTCCTTGACTTTAAAAATGTTGTCAAATAAATAAAAGGTGACAAGCACATTACCTTTTCTTTAGGCTGAATAGACTTCACTTGTGCAGGTTTGACAGAGACTGAAGGGCATATCTGTTGCAGGTAGGAATGATGCTTGTCTTCCACATCAAAAACATCAATGGATTTGGAGAGATGCAGCACATTAGTGACAGCTTTAATGAGGTCAGATCCAGAGATCAATACTGTCGAGTTTTCTCCATCAACTATTTCAAGCTGTGGAAGCAAGAAACAACATTTTTACAATTAAAAATACTTACATGAAAATCAATAACCATAATCCTTGGGTATTTTGACCTTTTAGAATATTTTTCTAACACTGACTAAAAGCTTATACATGTAAACTTAAAAATTTCAAAGCATAATTTAGAAGTGGTGACAGTGCTACAATAATTGCAAGAAAATTATCAAACACATGTACAAGGTAATTAAATCTTGAGAAATATGCACAAATATATAAAGAATTAGCCCATAAAATAAGAAAATATAATTATATAACAAACCTAGACAATAGCTGAAAATTATAGTCAATCTCTATGTACTGTGCACGAACTATTAAGTTTATTTGATTGAAATTAGTTCACTTCGATTATGTCTATTTATTTATATCTTAGTATTACGATACTATTTGATTCAAAAACTGATAGTTACAACAAAGGTTATCTTTAATTTTTCCCAATTACCAATTAAATAAGTTGGTTTGCTACTACCAAGAAAGATGTGTAGCTCAAATTTTTGTGTTAAATAATTTAAAAATACAAATTATGCATTTATAAAGAATATAAATATATAAATCAAAATGTACAATTACAATGAGATATTTTCATTCATTCAAACGTTTGTTCAGCATAGCATTCAGAATTTAACCTTTCATATTCTATAATTCCCAACTTATTTCTAATTTTTAAACAAAACATAAAATCAACACAAATTGTGAATAGACCCAAACAAAAACCATTTATTACAAAATATATTTTTCTCACAGCATTTTTTTTAAATTTTTGGACACAGAACAGATATAATCTTCAACTATTTATTATTTAATTCAATCATCAAAATAACTTAGTTTAAAGAGAATTAAGTTTATTTCATTGATACCTCAAATTCAATAATTTTAAAATTATATACAAACTAATTTGAAATTCTCATTACAAAACTCTACCACAACTGGAACAAAATTTCAGAAATTGAAAGCCCAACAAATATTTTAATAACAGGATTTACTGAAGAAACATTTGAGGTAGCAAAATAATTTTCAAGTACCATACCAGTGACACATTAATTGGAACTAACAGGACCTGTGGAAATTCCACGGAATTAGAATTATATTTAATCAACAAATGTGTTTTGATAAAACTAACACTTTTCTGGATAGCCTGTAAAGTTTCATTCTATCATGAGCAGCTTCCAATGTTCACTCCATTGTGTAGTTCTAAGGCTATAATTGGCACAAGTATTACTTAAACATGAAGAAAAGTCACTGATACTATCAAAATTTATGACAGATTTGTATAAAGATACAGATTTCTGATTAAATATGTCTTAATAATTAGGAAAAAGTTTATATAAAGTGTCAAACATATTAATGCATGTAAAGGCCATCTTTTAATGTCACACTGAAGAATTCAGTAGCTATGATACAGCAAACTCAACAAAAGCATAACAGACATATAGATTAACTACCTAAGGAAGGAAAGAACAAGGAGAATATTATATAGATAGGCACATTTATTTACACTATTGTAAGAATTTAAAACAATAACACATCAAAGTCCGTTGTTAATCTATAATTTAATAAATCGTATACAACTTCAGCACAAATTAATCAGCCAGTGCATAATTTTGTAAATTTCATTTTCAGTGCATATTAAATTAGCTATATAAAAATTTATTAATTACTTACATGTTCAGCACAAGTAACTCCAGCAATTCCTCCACCAATAATTGCATACTTGAAGTGTTGAAATTCTGATGCTGCCATTTAATTTACTCATAAAATTTATTTGATTTGCACTTTAATATTAACATATTCTTTCATTCATGATCTGTCCATAAAAATTACAATTCAACCTGAAAGCTTTGCAAGTCTTGAGGTGTCATAGACATGCTGTGCATAGCTGATAAAATACGTGTTAATTGGGATATAATATGATTATGATAGAAATAGGTTTCTCACTAGCTGATCAAAAGGAATGCGGTGAATTGGAAATTTTAGTAACTTTTATGTTTCTGTTCAGAGTATTCTCTTAATGAGTATGAGAAACCGTCAGACAACAGAACATGCGCCCTATACGTCTTCTTGTTTCACTTTTATTGGAGTTTCGGAAATGAGTCCATGCAGCTCCAGGCCTTCAGAGATGTTTTATTGTTATTCTGATGTTTAGCACACAGGCTGAATGAAGTTACAGAAATTTTATTCTGCGTGGTTCCACTCGAAGAATTCGTTCCTTCTAAATTCTGATGCGCTCTATACTGAGCACTAACACTAGTCTTCTAAAGTGCGGTTACGATCCGCAAGTTCATAACCGCAGCTAACAATTATTAAGTTACCATCACGAAGGGCGATTTAATGATCAGAGTTGTACATGTTTAGTAGTAAACATTTGTTCATCTGTTCTTCAAGAAAAACAATAACAAGCACATGAGAACCGGTTTACTGATAGGAACTTGCCATGAAAGTAATTAAATAATTTTGTCAACATATATGTAGGATGGAACGTTAAATATTGTCATCACTCTAAAAAATAATTATAAACAGTTGCTTAGAGATGAAATATATGCACATAATTGTGATGGTAATGTAAATCTGAGTAACTAAACTAATAATATACTACTTAGCACCCATATTAATAGTTGCTTCTAATGATGATGGATACGTACAAAACAAGGCATTATTTTTAACTTGTGCCTAGGTAGGCACGTAATTTGCTACTAAAAAGTGGCGTAACTGTAAGCTTGCAACCTCTGACTACTAATGTCAAGAATGCATAGTACATTTCTTCTGTATGGTTCAATAGATTTTGACAAGCATCAGTATTTGCCTCCAAATATACAAATGACGATCCATTTAGTACATTATACATTACTAGTGAAAAGTTCCCCTCAGGTGCACATTACTCTCCTGTTATTTCCTCATTCGAACACGATTGGTCACTCACGCCTCTGTAACTTTAATATGGACTACCTACACATTTCTGGCACTACAGCAAGAGGACCTAGCACTCTTGTGTGTTGCAGAAAACGCGTTGAACCACAGCCAGTCTGTGCCCAGCGTCTGCAGTGACAGAAAGTGTGTCTGTGTTGTCTGTGACTAGCCAGTGCTCCGCCCCTCTATCTCTGGAAAAATGCCCACCGTACATGAGGTAATCATCGGTTATAGCGCTGTGATTTTCGTCCTTTATTGTAGTTTACTACCTAATAAGCGTTTGGACTATTGTTCCTATTATTGTATTGCAGCATCTTTCAATAAACCTATTTTTAAGTATTCGCTGTATTGTGAAGATCTTTATGTGTATTTATATAAATAGCATGCAATGTCTTCCACCTATCTAGCATGGGTCTATGAATAAAGACCAGCAACGATAAGAACATATTCTTTATCACTTGCAAGTGAGAGCATGTCTTCAAAGTTGACTTTTTAACAAGCAGAAAAATTGACTTCATGATATGCTTAACATATGCATCATATATGAGCATGACACATAGCATATACTTTATTGGACAAGTACTAACATCAACTGCATTCGTGCAACTGATCAGCTTCCGAGTCGTGCTGAAAATGATAACTTTGGTATTACCTACGTAATGAAATATGAACCGTGATTTAGATTTTAAAAGTGATCGGTTCTTTACCCACGTTGTTTTAGTTCTTAATAATCAAACTTACAATCTCCGGGAAAAATACGCGATGTATGAATGGATTTAATGTACGATACATTTATTATAATTGGAGTTAAAACATAATCCAATAATTGTGCATCTGTACATCCCGATTTCTTCAATTTGAATCCAAAACCAATGCTTGCGAATAAAGACAACATAATATAGTTTTCGGCTACAATTATTCTGCTCCATATGGAGATACACAGTTACCTAGGTAACACTGGGTAACAGTTACTCGTGTTTCAAGTGGTAACCTGGGCTGAATTTGAGCTACGAAACACAACTTGTCCACGAGACTGACTACTAAGAATTACTTAACCGATTTCTACACATCATCACTCGCAACACAGATCAGGGAATAAGCGACATTGATGTCGAATGCATGGACAATAAGCGACATTGATGTCGAATAGTCAGTTTCCTTGACTAGAATGTGACTACCTGTTAAGCATGTGGGGCTGTTTATGACAAGCTGGATCTCCCAGTGATGCCCTCACTTGGCTGGTTCCTCTGCATGGAATGACTCAGGGTGGGCTTAGAAGAATTAATTTAGACGACCCTGGCTCACAGGAGAAAAACTCTGGGATGCTACCCTGTTGTATGTGTGTGTGTGTATTAGAAGGAATTAAAGGCAGTTACAAAAGCCCCAATCAAACGCTGGCTCTCAAATCTAAGTTTAAGCATAGGAGAACCGTATCCAGGATACAAGCTCGAGCAGTTCGGAACTTGTTATGGTTAAGAATTGAAAAAACCGATCCCATGTACTGTTGTGGTCTTATACTGTCCTGTGTGATACATGAGATCGAATAAAAATAAATTAAATCCAATAAATAATCTAATGGAAATAAGCTAAATCCGAAAACAAAACGGAATGATAATGAGTAAAATGGCATAAAAAATCTAACAGAAATAATTACGGCTTACAAACTACTCACACGGCATTCATTATCCTGAACTTCTATTGGAATGTCGACCAGTGCTTACACTAGTGCCATATTTAACGTCTTCACAGACCACAACTACTTTTTAATGTGTGTGAGTGTACAATTCCTCAGTTCAATAGAAATAAAGTGTTATTTTACTGAGCATCGACGTACGTTTTCTCAACATGCTCGCAGAAATATCTCTATTTATGAACATAAATTAAAGCATCTGACTTAAGAATAATATGGGTGTTTACCACTGCAAAATTTACTCATGGATTGTTAAAGCAGGTAATTGTGTTTTGGTGGTTCATGATAGTAATCGCTGTTACCAAGGTTACCCTGGTTACCGAGATCGACCTGGTTCCCGAGGTTACCCAGGTTACCTGGTTACCGAGACTACCCAGGTTACCCTGGTCACTGAGGTTACCCCTGGTTACCGAGGATACCCAGGTTAGCGAGGTTACCGAGATTACCCAGGTTACCCTGGTTACCGAGACTACCCAGGTTACCCTAGTTACCGAGGTTACCCAGGTCACCCAGGTTACCCAGGTTAGCGAGGTTACCGATATTACCCAGGTTACCCTGGTTACTGAGATTACCCAGGTTACCCTGGTTACGGAGGTTACCCTGGTTGGTGTTGTGTTGCAGATGCGCACCACCAGAACCACCACCACCACCACCACAGTGCTACCTAGAGTAGCCACCAAGGAGGTGAGTAAATTAAGTCTAGTTTCCTCTGTGTAGCACGTGCACACACTACCTGTGAGCAGCACGTGCACACACTACCTGTGAGCAGTACGTGCACACACTACCTGTGAGCAGTACGTGCACACACTACCTGTGAGCAGCACGTGCACACACTACCTGTGAGCAGCACGTGCACACACAACAAAGATTCCTGCTACCTGTTGTAACTTGGGTAACTCATGAGTTACCCTCGGTAACTTGCAGTTACTCAGGATTGGTTTGAATTAGATAATTTTGAGTTACCTTGCAAGATTGACTTACAAGTCTCACACATGACGTCAAAAAGATATATTGAGTTATGGTACATACATGCATTAAGTTAATAGATTTTTACATTTATAGTCATTTATGTAGATTTACAAACTGACTGTACCGACACACCACACTGACTGTACCGACACAATACTTTAACTCTGTACCGACACAACACACTGACTCTGTACCGACACACTGACTGTAAGAGTAAACGTATCTAGAGAATGGAAACAAGCCTATCGAGCTCTATGGATATAAGCATTCAGCTAATGAAGACTATCTCACCTAGCCACGGCGAGACACATAAATTACACATACTAAAATAATGCAGACTGACGTAGTCATATAGTCATATTATTGCTGATTATGAGTCACATGTTTAGCCAATATTGCAAATTACGAGTTACATGTTTAGCCAATATTGCAAATTACAAGTCACATGTTTAGCTCACGGAGACGACACGATTTAAATAGCAAAAATTCTTTCGTTTAACTTGAGGTAAAACAAAAAATATATGACGAGGAAGAGACGCTGTTGTGGAGATGGGATACAGCAAAATAAACAAGTTTTTCTGCTATTCAAACTGTGAGGAAATTTTTATGAAAGCCCCTCGAATAACACAGTTTTATAAGTTAATTATGTCGAGTTACATAATGCTTCAAACTTTGCATACTCTGCTGGAAAATGTATCTAATTATATTGTACTCCAAAATATTCCGCGATGTTTTGCATAATTTATTTTAAAATAGCAATAAATTTGAAAGAGACTTGCACCCACGTTTGCTCAGGAGGTGGAAGATCCCACACACCTATGCAGTGTTTGCTCGTGTTTGTGTCGTGGCTATGGAACTGTGCATGTGTTACCTCACTGATGTTGTGTGTGCTGTGCAAGGATTATACAACGCTTGTAGTCGGTTGGTGTTTCCTAAACGAAGTCTTGTTTTCGAAGAAAGAGCCTCCAGACTCGGTTTATGAACATACATGAAATGTTTTTCTGTTAGCGTACTTATAGAATGATACATAAGTTATCAAGTGTTCTCATGCAAAGATTCGGTCACATTCGAACAATTCACACAGTCCAAAATGAACCTCTTTTTAGGATTTGAATTGTACACCTTACGAAAATTATTCACGGAGTTCACGAAAATGTATTCATCGGTATCAACGATGTATACATCAAGGTTTCAAAACTAATAATTTTGGTTGATTTTGGCATCGTTAATAGAGATTTACACATATTTCGTAGACACCCTGTATAATGTTATCGTTGTTTCGTGGGTACGAATGTATCATCTTACTACACATAGCAAAAATGCACTGCTATAAAAAAATTGAAACATTAATTTTTCTTTAAATCCGATACAAGGAATTCCAACGCAATGAAGAAAACGGATAAAATTTCCCAGTTTGCTCTCGTCTGAATTTTTTTAACTTTTATTGAAATTTTGACGTCTTGCAACCTTGATTATCTGCAACAGAGACTAGGGGCTCTCATTCCGCAGCTTACGTTTGTTGTTTGAATGTGTGTAGTGATGTTAGAACTAATATTGTGTAGTGATGTTAGAACTAATGCTGTGAATTAATGTTAAAATTAATGTTTGTTATTTTCTCCTCATGAATCCTTCCCCTCCTCGTCGTCTACCCCTGCCCTTTATCTGTCTCTAATTATGCTCTTCGATATCACCTTACTTTATTCCATACACTCTTTTCCTAACGTAATTCATCTGAGGCATTCATTCGTTGAATCAATATACATTCTTTTGCATAATAACTATTAATTTCACCCCTTCATTATCATCTCGTTCATTGAGAAAATGTGAGTACTGCCGTTAAAATGATTTTTTTCTTGTATTTATCAAATGCCTATTCTCAAAACAAGTTTAACTATTACTTGATTCACTTCTTGAACACAATTTATATTCGACACGATATTATTGGACGCTCCGAAATATTTATAAAAGTTTAAATTTTGACCAAATTTTCATGAAGAAAATCATTCACTCATTGGCTAGTGAATAATCCAACTAACCACTCACACCTTCCTACTTTTCTCTTCATATCAAAATGGCTTCTCGTGTGGTCACAACTTTCTGTTTTCAAAATGACATCCTTGTCTCACAAATGTTTAATTTATCATACCTACCATCTCCTTTTTTTCCCGCTTGTCCCTCCCTTCTATCCATCAACTTTCTTAATTTTCCCCACCTCCACCTCTATC
>VCRD01001018.1:129369-144376 GCA_006783055.1 Trinorchestia longiramus | reverse complement strand
TCAACACCAGTCATGCCAGCAGCACCAGTTCAACACCTACGAAGCTAGTACCATCAGTTCAACACCTACGAAGCTAGTACCATCAGTTCAACACCTACGAAGCTAGTACCATCAGTTCAACACCTACGAAGCTAGTACCATCAGTTCAACACCTACGAAGCTAGTACCACCAGTGGCCCAAGAGGCGTCAACTCAACACCTATGAAGCTAGTGGTGAGCAACTGTAGTCATCAGTAGCAACAACAACACAAGTGTCGTCACTAACAACACCAACAACACAGGACCTGCATCATTCGTGTCCTGTAATGCCAGTGACAGCACAACTTCGGTGTCACACAACTCACATAGAAGACACGGGTCACGCTGGCTAGCATATACCAGTAACGCAAATAACATCACGAGCACTAGTAGTGTCACCAGCAACATCAGTGGCAAACACCAACATCGCGTCCCAACACCTCCACGTTCCTCATCCAGTGAACAGGTGAGTTTTGTGATGTGAATGTTTTCTTTAACATCTTCATGTCTTCGTGATGTGACGCGAGAAACAAAACCACATGCAACTCAGGGCTTCCTAACTAGAGTGTGCATAAACCATCAGGGGGGCGTGAGTATGTCACAAAAAGGTCGCGATGTTTTTTAAAGTCCAAGTCAGAATTGTGGTGGGAGAAATAGGTCTCTATTTCAACAGGTCCATGTACTACCACTACTATTATGAGTGTGTATTCTATTCTATTCTGTGGATTCAGCAGTGGGGGTTCGTGGAGACTTCTGACATCCACAGATGTATAACAAATAACTCGTTTTCTTTAGGTAATGGTAATTTAGGCAATTTAAATAACGATCATTTATTGTATCGCTTTAAAAAAAACGCTGTCTGGTGTGCTCGCTTTGTTGGCTAAATTAAGCACTGCAATGTGTAATGGTGTAGAGGTTTAACAAGTGTTACCTTGACAATATTGTGCTCTTCGTGTTACAGGTAAAAACACTAGTTATTCGTCACGTTAAGCGTAATACGTCACTAACGTAAAGCGTAATAAGTTCGTAAAATAAAACGTGACGTAAAGCGTAATAAGCTCGTAAAATAAAACGTGGCGTAAAGCGTAAGAAGTCCGTAAAGTAAAACATGACGTAAAGCGTAATAAGCTCGTAAGAAAAAACGTGGCGTAAAGCATTAGAAGCTCATGACGTAAAGCGAGAAATAAAAATGCTCGTAACGTACAACGGTCTTCGCGAAATAGAAAAATTTGCAAGACGTAGAATGATTTTCTGAAACGATGAAAAACGTGAAACAGAAAGAATAAATTGTAGTGTAGCTTGAAGGCTTTTCTGGTGAACGCATATCATTCTATCGTTTTGAGCATCACGAGCTGAAAGAGTTTTGTTGTGGCCGAGTAGAAAAACAGAATTTGTGCTCATTGGAAGAACATTTTTAGGAGCAACTATAGAAGTTGGCAACAAGCGTTGCCTTCACTGTAATAATTAAGAAGTGTTGATATTTTAAGAGAGAATTCTTGGTACACAGTGTACTGCAAACTAGGGTCTGTAGCACATCTCATCCTCAATATCTTAGCGCAAGGAACAATACGCCGTGGTAATCTACATACTTCATAGAGCCAACATAGACAGTCAAGGACGGAGTCCGTATTTAGAAGAACAGCGTAGGAAAGCAGGCGTCAATGTGTACAGTCGTCTCCAACAACCTCATTCTCACATTACTGAACCCACGCACGCTACTCCTCGTCTTGAGAAGAAATATTCACAAACAGCCTTGGGAGATGCAAAACTGATGCATGTTGCATGTATTTGTCAAGGTTTAGTAAATAGTGCCGCAAAAAAAGTTTTTATCTTCGAAACCCAAGTAACTTTGAATGTATTTTTTTCAATCGGCGATGGACACAGATTTAATAGTCAATAGTACAGTTCCTAAAAAGAATATCTATGTACTTAAAAAGATTGAATCGACTAATCGAAAAGAAATACGAGATGCTATTCAGATGTGTTTCACCGATGCTATTTAGATGTGCTTCGTTTTATTTCGTCGTTCCATTCAACTCTCAGACGACAAAAGAGGTAGTGTGATGCAATGATCCAAATTCATAGCAAGCGAGTCATGATCACACTTTTAAACCTACAAATGAGTTAGATTATTTTACCGCATTTAATCGATGAAATGTTCTTCTCTTACAGTAAAACGAAGGAATTTACTTCAAGGACTTAACTGAAAAAGCGGACACATCAACCGGATTATCCATTTTAAATACCGAACGTATCATATAACGAACCTATAATTTGAACATGCTAAAATTAAATACTTCATTGGCTTGCAAGAAACGCCTGAGATTCTCAGTATTGCAATAATTCGAGTCGTTTTTCGAAAACACTATTGTTTTTTATAATTGCGGAGCAAATATTTAGAAGTAATTTTTGAGTAATTTGTATACTTGATTGCTAGGTCCCAAATTTCTTAAAAGATGAATAAAAGAATAGCAAAGAATTTCCTTCATGGTTAACATTAAGCTAAAGAATACAAAATCATGCCGGCGGTGAAACTGTATCGATGCCCAGTGGGAATTTGTAGTCGCCTGCAATGTTCTTTAAACAGGTGAGGGAGGAAGCGCTACGGTTCTCATACTCTACGCAGGTCACGCATCGTTGCCACATCCAACAAAGTCAAGAAAATAATACTTAAATATCAGCTAATTTTCGGAAGAGTCTAGAAAAAAGCGCAGACGCAGCCGACAACCACTAGAGACTAGACTAGACACTCAGGTCACGTGCTACAGACACCCTAGCGAGTTAACTGACGTGTAACTCATCACCGTGTCGAACTTCATGCCTGTAAACACGTAATATGTTTTTAGGATATCTCAAATTTACACAAATTCAATGAATAAAGCCAAATTCCTAGAGTGTGGTATGAATTGTATACCTAATGTGACGTGAATAAGGCAAAAAAATCTAATCAATTTTTGATTTATAGTACACAAAGCAAAGTTACCCTACGAGGTCATTGCAGCTTACTGATGAGGGCAAAGAAACGCGCGCTGTTTAACTAAATCTATGAACTTGTCAAGTGAAATTCGAAGTAAAAAGTGCACATTTATACGCATACTTCGTGAGCAACCTATCAACTTACCATCGGCTACGTAGGCAGACTCTGTATTAATAGGTGAGCAAGATTATTTCTTAGTCATTAGACCTGTGACACGTTAATTGAAATTGCGGCCAAGAAAAAATGCGACTATCTGAAGAATAGTTCATTAATCGTCGTTCACTTTATCGACTCACTTAATGCCACTTCTTTTCTTTTACCAAAGTCTTGTAAATTTGCACTGCATATTTACGAAACGCTGTGGAAGTGCACATAGTACACCACTTAACATACTCCTACACTCAGCCATAGCAGCATACACAAGTAGCTAGCAATACACAATGCAAGAACGATTTCTTTAGCGTCACGTAAGAGACATGAAGCTACAAAAAAATTGAATTACTCATTTTATTGACAGATAATATTACGCGATATGCAGCAGGTCCTTGATTTAAGACACACCAATCTTGTGATGACCAGGTATTGTAGGCGTTTTTCCTCCACAATCGAGTTTCCCTTTCAAGCGGACAACCGGCTGCCTGCCCTTGCTCCGCCCCCGTCCGCTTTCTCTCTCTTCAGTCGTTCGTGCTAGCGTGATCTCTTGACACTACCCGGAGACGGCATATACTACAACCCTCGTTCAATTACAGCCATAAATATTCCTCCCCGGTAATTAAGTTAGCACTGCTGATCTATGAGGTCATTTCATTTTTCTGAGCATTACCGTGAATCCATTCGAGCAATATCGTTTTTAAACATCGTCATATCATCGATCTCGACGAGTGCTATATTTACGAATATTCAATACGGTCTGTTCAATTCACGAAAGGCAATCCCACGAGTTATCTGATCACAAATATATCGCACGGGGTATTTTTAGAAATAAAAAAAGTTATTAAGAAGACGAGTTACAGTACAGGTGCTCTGCCTGTATTCGATAATGACAAGTGTTAGTCAATGACATGTTGAATTTTTTTTCGTATTACAAATCGTTAGAGTTGTATTACCACCACTACCCGTTCATGAGAGAGTGATCACGACTCTTAAATGTTGAGCATTTCTATCATGGGGGCGAGGGTTCTAGTCCTTCCGTGTATGTCCGTGGCTGCGCTCCTGACGAAGGGGACGTGATGCTCAGGACCCCAGGGTGAGCGGTAGGGGAGGGGGAAGAGAGAAGAGGATGGAGAGGGGCTGTGTCGGGGCACATTGGCACGCGTGAGCTGATCCTGTTGCCAAGCCAGCTGCTATGTGTGTACATGTGTGCATGTACGGGTAAATCTATAGCACTGCGGCAACTTGATATAAATCACTTACTGCCCTAGTGCAGAATAAACGTCATCGAACGTGCAATGTAACATGAGCAAACAGCTCTCCCTATGAAGGGGAGAGGGGAAGCCTCGAAGAGGAAGTAGGTGGTGAGTCTTCCTCGACGCAATGGTACGTGCTACGTATTTAGTGTCCGCTGGGTGACACACCCGCTATAGCAGCATTCTCCAAACCACCCGTTCCCCCATCAGGACTACTTCCACTACCTGGTCCCCCAACTGCCTTACCTGGTCTACTAACTGCCCTACCCAAAGTAATAAACAAGTAGAGGAGAAATGCTGTTCTCTATCAAAGTACTTGGGGTTTGAGATTCTCATTCATCGTTTCCTGAAAAACCTGTTTTTTCTCTACAATTTCACCCATTTTGTTTTAACAACTGTCCAAGAGGACAAAAAAACGAGTCCCAAAGTCTTCCCCACACGTGTTTGGAAAGAAAGTTGTGTTTTGTAAAACAAATACAAAAACTTGTTTTTTAACCCAATTTTATTTTCACACGAAAAGTCACTTATTGAACTATTTTTCTACATAATTTTCACCGATGCTAAAGAATATTTCGTAGCGGGTGATCAACTTACTTATGATACTTTCCTTAAAAAAACGTTCCTGTCAGTGATGACAGCCAAATCTCCGTAGCGTTTTTTGTACAGTCGTTAATTTGAAAGCACTAAATAAATGGTAGTCAAACGGTGCCAGGTCTGGGATGTAGGAGGGATGATCGTACTGATGCTAATCGAATATCTTAATTTCCCTTCGAGTGACACCAGCAACATAGGGCCGAGCATTGACGTGAAGCAAGACAACTCTTTGACTAAGCAGTCCTCTCCTTTTATTTTGAATTGAGCTTTGAAGTTTTCTCAAAATCTCACAACATTGACGGTTTCACTTCTGGGAGGATTTCCTTGTATTCAAAATACGAACTACGAACCGAATCTCAAAGTCGGTGGGTTTTAAATTGCCAAACATTTTAGGTGATCAGATCATTGATTAATCAGGAGTTGCTTTACTGAACTAGAACTCGAAGAGAATTTAGATGAGGTAGAATCAGTTCAATGTACAGAGGGCACAGCAATACATCGCTGCTGTTCATCATTTCACAGAGCCGCAGCTGCCAGGTTGGCTGCAGCTGTTCTATGTATAGACTCAACTAAGCCTCGACACTCGCCAACCCCTCTCAGAGCATTGGACTTCACGGCTTTTTTGTCTTTCTTTCTCCGAAGCTTAAAGTTAGGGAATAACGCAGGGAGCAAGGACCTGAAATACTTTACGTTGCGCGGGTAAAAATTGCTTTATCAAATTGCAACTAAAATATGCATGTCGGTAAAGTTATTTACCATCCGTGTTTTGAGAACATTATATCATGAAATCAATACACAATATCTTGCACCTAATCTTGTTAGCTTCACAGGAAAACGCATACAGTTTTCAATAAGCAAGTTATTTTATTATTTGTATTGTATTTGTTGTAGTTATTGTCTTGTTTCATCGTCAAATTATCGCTGCCAATTGAGATGACGCTAACTGTAAGGGTTTTTGAAAGCCACACCTGTTTTAAAAAATCGGATAACGCCGTAAATGTAAGCAGTCGAAAACATCGGTGTTTACAGCCTGTAAATGTAATCCGTCACCCGACTTCCACTAATATCGAGGCATTGGTTCCGCAATCGCAGGCGACAGTGATATTTCGAACCGTCCTCCATTACTCTACCGGAACGACGAAAGTTCCAAATTGAATACGAAGAGTAATTCTGAATGCAATCCAATTCTGTGTGCAGGAGAACACACCACGTCTCATGCGCTGCCAGAATAGTGCACCCCACAGAGGGGGTGCCTACTACCACGGATATAAAAAGAACACAAGCACTGCCTTCCTTCCATTCCTCCCGAGGCTCCCGTGCGCTGCAATGCACACCGTATCCTGTCTACCATGCGAGCGTGGCCGACCTCATGCCCGTCTGGAGAGAACGAAACTGCCACTGTCAAGTAGCGAATTTTTTTTGTGACTTTTGAGGTGGCAAAACAAGAATCATGATGCACTTACGAACCAAAGAAAAGTCGGCGTAAAAAAATAAATCCATTGAGAAGAGACACATTTCTATCTTGAGTTAACGGCAAGTATTGAATAATTATCAAAAACTCTGTATTTATGGTGTGATTTTTAACGCTTTCGTCAACTTCTCGCAAATTTTAAGGCGGTAGTTAATCATAAATCAACCCCCAGGGTTGATGAATAATTTTTTATGAGTCTCACGATGGGTGAAAAAGAATTCAATTATCACATTGGTTTTCGTTACCTAAAATCAAATATTAAGGTATTGAATGCCTTGATAAAAGTAAGTTTTCTAAGTATTCTTGAGACTACATTTGGTTCATAACCGCAGCGATGTATAGACTTCAGAAACACAAAATGTATTCTAATCTATCGTTTTCGTGTCCGTATTTCTGACAAGTTTTTAGAGAAGTAAACATTTTTTGTTTCAATAGTTTTGGGTTGATTTATAACTAGACATGTATGTTACCATCAATATTTAATAAGAAAATAAGACATTCTTGTATTTTCTTAACCATGTTTTTGAATAAGGACATAGAGGCCTTTTAACAATAATCCATCCATGCCCTTCAAGGAAGGCCTATATCCATCCAACAACTGACTTTTGAAAGCCAACATGATGGTGTTCGACATTAAAGAAATAACTATAAAATCTGCCTAATAAATTTCTTAGAATTCATCCAAAATAGTCACATGTGTTTACTGAAGAAGTATTCAAAGTCAATTAATTTAACTTTGAGGTTATCATGCATTTCCGTATCATGGATACGTCCATTAGCTGAATCCAATAACGCCTGTTTGGCTACAATAATTGACGCTTCAATATTTTAATATAATATTTTCACTTTAAAGCCAGAAAAGAAATTCATCTACATATACCGTATGACCCACAAAAACCCGAACCGAGTATTTTCCCGTATCAGTAATACCATCATAAGAATACCTAGGATTCTTGTGATGGATGGTATCAGTAATACCATCATAAGAAATTAAATGCTTATGTTATTCTCATGATGGTATTACTGATACGGGAAAATAAATACTCGGTTCGGGTTTTTGTGGGACATACGGTATAATCGACTATATATCTCCATCTGTCTCTCTGTGTGTATCCGTCCCATTACTTCCTATCTATTACTGAAGAAAACTTATTGAAGTGAAATCAGAACGGGTATGCATGTACTACAAGCATTGTATTGTGGATACCAAAGGAGCGCGATCACTATAAAATACTTCAATTTTCCGTTATTAGCTTTTTTCTTTTACACGGCCATGTTATCAGTAAATACGGTATAGGATGGAAGTTCTGTATATATTCATGAAAAATATTCAGAATCTGATAGTAACACGGGTAAAACTGAAAAATGTATTATTTCATAGCTCCTTAATTTTGTCACTTTTAAACCAAGTAATTTCAACGGCTACTATCCGTACCATGTTACCGGTAGATAAGAGACAGAATGGAAGTTCTATATTTGTTAATGAAAAATATTCATTTAAATGACAATAATTCGTCGTAAATCTTTAATGCATTCGTCTTTATAAAAATTTCAAATTAGTCAAATATCATTGCTAAAAGCCAATTTTCTCAAATTACGACGGTTTCGACGGATTGAGTACACGCGTTCTGTCTTCCAATAGAAACACAATAATTTTATCAATGAAATCCGGAACCGTAGTGCTAGAGATATGAATAATTCGTATAATGGTTTGAATGTTACGTGTTCCTAGTGAAGCAAAGGTTCTGCAGCGGACACGGCACGGCAGCCTGCAGTTCCGACTAATACAGCATGAAAGCACAAGCATTGCACAGACGGATATAAAACTCCATATTATACAGGATAGCAGATACCAAACTCAGGTCTCGTTAAGATTGACTGAAGGACGTCTGTGAAACTAAAAATCCTATATCCTTACACAGGTCGCACACATGCTAGCTGTTCGCACTAGTTATACATATTAACTATACATACTACTAATTCATAACACTAGTTCAGTTTTTGTTTTCAATTTAATATCATAGTTCATTTAGGTAGGCAAGTAATTAAATTTCCACTAGTTTTAGTACTAATATTTGAAAACAGTTTGAGTCCACTATTCATGATTTTTTGAAGCTTTTTTTATAAAATGCATTGTTTTAGTCCAAGATGCCGCTTCTTCAATCGCTTGAATACGGTATTATAAACTCTATATAAATAATTTCAGGCAGAAAATAGGCGTGATACTTAACTCTATTTCCAAATACTCATAGTAACCTCTAAGTTAAAATAGAACAGAATATGGCACCAGGAATGAGGCTTTTGGTTCACTCTCAGGTTGCTGACCGTCCCACACCGTCCCAAGTTACCAGAACGACATTGGTTTTGAGAATATAACTCATAGTGACATTAATAAGCTTCCTGAATACAACATATTGATCAGGGACACGAGATTTAGTTGCCGGTATAAAAGAACAAAACAATGGCCTACCTAGATAACGCAGCCCACAGCAGCCTGCTGACTCGGGATTTCTCTGAGGAGCGCTCAGTCACCACAGTAGAGACTGACAAGGATGCCGTGAGCTTACCCTCGTTAGAGTACACTGGCAGGGAAGTAAAACAAGTAACGTACAATTAGGTGATCAATACATACAAGTATATTCAACAGAACAGAGAAGTGGATTTGAAAAACTTTAAATTCGTGGAGAGAATCGACTCGAGACACAACCATGACTGTACTACCCACAATTCGTGCTAGCCTCAGGGATAAAGTAACGTCCCATTCTATTAGGCCCAGGAAGATCTCATACTCACACTAGCAGATCAATACTGCAGAAAAATAGTCGACCAGGGTGATAAAACAAATTTTATTAGAGGGAGCAATTAAAAGCCACGTAGCAGCACATGGGAATGCTACAATGGAGGACAAGCGGCACGTGAGGATGTTTCAACCTGCCCTACAACTAGAAGCCCAAATTCATTCACGTTGTCTATGAGAACAGACAACTATCACTCTCATTCTGCATGAAACAGTAAGAAGGCCTGACCAGTCAGCGATGCACTACCGTTTTAATGGATGTTACACCGTTCGGTACAATGGTATCATACAGGATCATGAAGTCATGGTCAACAAAATCTTACAATGATGAATGAAATCAAATTAAAACATTGATATTTTAACACAGCTTACGATATTTTCTTAAGCTGCTACAATATATGTAGGTCTGTGAGGCGGCACTGCAGGACTTCACAGTTCCAGTCCATCACTGGGCGCCTCTGAAGCTCTTTATCTCAGACATGCGTCTCTTCTGACGCAGTCTCTCCCGTGTTGCTTTCTCGTGCCTGCACGTCACAGATACAGAAGTAACAACACCGATTCCAAATAGTCACATTCTCAACACCCAGCCAATTATATACGAACATTTTCGATAAGTATAAACCCCTAAGGGAAATTTCTTTATACTAAATTTAATGAAACTATCAGTTGAAATTTTAATTTTTAAAATCTTGATGTCTTGGTGGTGAAATAGGGCTAAGCAACGATCAATCTTGACAAAAAATACGTCACAAACGTGTACCAGCTTAGGTCTGATACTGCAAACAGTACACAGTAAAAATGCAGCATGTGTGAAATCTCTACATAATCCACATTAATTTCAAGTACCAATGAATATATCACATTACCATAGCGTTAATATGTATCCAAGGTACAATATTGATTCATTAAAACAGTAATTTCTGAGCAACACGCTCAATTTGGCTTGTTCCACTGACCTCCTGCGCATGACTTCCACGGTGTGATGGTCAGGCTGCACAGGCGGCTTCTCCACACTGGAGTGCAGGAGAGACCTCATCTTGTCGAGGGCATCAGCCAGGTTGAGCTGCTGTGTACGTGTCTTGTCAGAACGGACGATGATGTACCCGCTCGGTGTCACGAAGTGGCTGTGCTGCACAGCGTACGGGCATCAGTTACCTCACCTAGCTTGCTCTTATATGCCTGTACTATTTTAGCATGCATTGTTACAGTAATGATTATGGATAACAAACTAAATTAATAGTTAAGCTATAGTCAGATTTCATGCCTTCTTAAAATAAAAATATGACCTGACGATAATGCACTTTAAAAAAATGGTATGAATGCCCTCATTGATATACTGGACTGTAGTTTCTTAGGACATCAAATATGGATAATTTTTAGGTTCATAATGCATCAAAGAACAATAAAGTTGGAGACTCAAAAAAACTTAGGAAAGAAGGATCCACACTCAATGACTTCAATGCTTGATGCGCAATGATAATTTTGAAAAACAGGCTTTGTATATATTACAGTACAGCTGATTTTTTCTATATTTGGGAGGAAATGATGAAAGACATTTTGTGTTACCAGTTGAAAACAAATTTGTCCATGCTGTAAAAGTTTAGAAAATTGGAAAAAATAATTGTATGAATTGAAAATAATTTTTGAAAAGGGATTTAGAATGAGGCTGACACAAAAACATGAATTATTCAAAAAGGGAACCAATTGCCTAGTTTTCACCAGAACAGCAAACTATGTATTTAATCAGGACCACAAACGAGAAGTAATGAGACTTGTATCAGAGAAGCAAAATTTCAAGGCTTTAAACTCAGAACTTTGAAGTCAAATTTTCACTGTAGTTGACTGGTTTGCAGCCTGACTTAGGCTTCAGGTTCCTGGTTCAAGTTCACGCTTAGCACTCATATTTCTCCTGCCTGTGAGGCAGGAGGCCAGCAAGACTGACTGACTAAAATGACTATTTCCTCAAATTTTCAGTTCATCCTTACATGTGCCTCAAACCTCTTCCTTAAGTCACAACACAAGGATGTCACAACATTGGGGACACCATTACTAATTTTGAGTTAACATTAAAACTTGAAAATCAATGTAGCATATGTAATGTGTACTTGATTGCAATAATGTTTCGGTCCTTACGTATTATCGGGAGGACCTTTGATTTTTACTTTTTATTTTTTTTCACAGGGTTTGTTGGTTAGGTTAGGTTAGGTTAGGTTAGGTTAGGTTAGGTTAGGTTCGGTGTAATGTAATGTTATTTTATTGTTTTAACCGTTTCAATAAATAATTTACTTTAATTTTTGAGTCGTTTTTTTAAAGGTCCTCCCGATAATACGTAAGCACCAATGTTTCTTTCTTTTCCTTTGAAGTATTTCAACATTTTTGGTAGTGACTTCAATAATAAAACAATTAAAATCCAAATTCAAAGCTCCAGCGACAGGTAGCTATTCCAAGTATTCAAACAGTTATAGTCATATGACCTTGAAGCAGCTGGATGAACTAGCAATGATCTTACCTTTTCAAAAATATTTTTCTTCAAAGATTCAGGAAGCCAATCTGCTTCCTTCAGGAGGAATCTGATGTCCACTTTTGTGTTGACTTTATTGACATGCTGCCCACCTGGCCCACTGCTGCACATGTAGCTGATTTTCAACTTATCTGACAAAAAAAATATACATATACATGTGCATATGCGATATAGATGCATACATGACTACATTTATATTCTATACAAACTGTCTATCATTTTATAATCCATTCTACAAAAATGTATTCCATACTTTGAATTTATCATGTAGCATAAATGATTACAATACTCCAAGAGAGATAAGCTTGGATTAATTACCCAACAGAAAAATTAATACATTCTACACTAATTAGTCTCAACTTAATTATACAACCTAAACAATTTATTGATGTTTGCAAATAAGCATGCAAACATGGAGGAAAAAACCTTGCTTCAGTCAATTTGAATGCAGACAAGTGTACTGCATGATCAGCCCCTGTGCATTGCAGGTAAAGTTCATACAGAATAAGCAACCCAAATGTCCACCATATTCTGCTCTTATTGGTAGATAAATATTTTTCATATTTATTTCATCCAACAGAAAGTTGTAGTTATTTAAATAAAGCTTGAATGAATAAATGATATCTCTTCCTAAAAGATCAAATTAACAATAACTATTTCAACTTTTGAACAACTTCACATATTAAAACAAATGACTACTTAAAATCTTCCTAAGCTCCTGCCAAATAAGAAACCCTAGGGAAGAAGCTGAAACAGTCATTTTGTATGTTAATCCACCAAGGTGCAAAATACAATGCATGTTCACATAAATGTGTAAGTGGTAGGAGACAAAAATTTTCTCACAAGTAACTGGTTTTAGTTAATCACAAACCTGCACCAAATGCAAGCTCACAAATAGTTAGCTATCAGATACTTCAAGTCTGGACATTAATTAGTGTCATGTCAATTTTCCTACATCGATGTCAACAGTCCTAGATTTAATATCAATGGTCCTAAATTTAATGCAAATGGCCATAGAGAATCATCAATCATGCTAGATTATATTTCAATAGCCCTACACAATTGCCAGTGATCCTAGATTTCATGTAGGTCAATCATCCTACATTTCATTTATGGCAATGGTCCTAGATTTCACATCAAGAATTCAAGATTTGACACTACAAGTGGATCTCTCACCAAGTGGGATGTGGCCGTTGAATGCAGTCTCATTACTCGGTGCCTGCAAAATCAAGAAGCATAATAAAAATACTTTTTACTGGAATATATAATTTAAATAAGAGATTATTAAACAGCACAGTTAATATAGAACTATTCTAAAAAATGGTACAGAGCATCAACTTAATTTTACCACTACCAAGTATCTACTATAATTATTCATAAGTAAAGTAACTTGTTATGACAGCCTACAAGTAATCTTAAGATCAGTCTTCACATAATTTTGATTGAATATGAAAATTTCAAGTAAAATAAGAAAATTTAAAAAAGAATTGAAGTGAACATTCATTGCTTACAATTTAGGTGACAATGACAAACTTACCACAACTTTTCTTGCAATATTTAAAGAAGAATTGGGATACATTTTATCTAAGCTGACACCACTTTTGAAAGTATCACGCAGACTGTGTTGAGTGCAGAGCAGCCTTGCATTTGGAAGTGCAAGTCTCAGTCCAGCCATAAACATTGATGCCATCTTTCTTAAATTAAAATGTAACTTGCAATCCCTATCTTAATGCACTGGAAAGTAGAAGAAAACAATATTTTTAAAACATATGAACATGAAACACAGATAATAAGAATTTCATGATTTTGTAACAAATTAAAGAGCTGACAAAACAACTTTATTTCCACATTCAAGCTCTTTGAGGTTAGAAAATGTCAGGTGGAAGGTGGAAGAATAATTCATAAGTATTCTTTGAAATTTAAGAAATGCATGCAGATATATAATACCTTCAAAATGTATGTTATATACAATAAAAACTTTTTCTGTACAAGATAATGTGTTTGGTTTGTAAATTTTTACTTCATTTGTGTACTCATGGATCATTAAATGGATAACACTAACCATTTTCCCATCATTTGTTTTTCTATTCAACCAGGCATTTAGGAAATACTGAAGTCTTGTGTCAGTATTGACGTCTATGTCAGTAGGCCAAAGAAAAGTGGCCTATTCGATTACTAGACTAGAACCTTCAAACCTTTGTCATAACTTTCTGCTGAAAAATGAGAATTACTCCTGGAATTCGTGTGCTACATATGGTAAAAACAAACAATTCCGTCAAGTAACACCCGCTGTTGGTTTTTACGCTTTCAAAAATAGGATTTTAGTCTTCAAAGATCACACACGCGTCGTCGACCAATTAAGTTTGAGGAAGAGCCATCGAGTTTACTTCATAAAAATTCATATTAAAAGACTAGGTCAGTCGACGAGTGGTGTCACCGGTGTGGGTGAAGGTCCGCTCCGGGGGCTTCGAGCCGGTTCTGCAAAGAGTTGTGGAGGCTGAACATCAAGTTACTGATGGATAACGCAAATTTTCGTATGAGAAAGATAACTCAGCATATTGTTCTCAGATAACGTCTGGTTGGAATGCAGCGGTTGGTGAGACTGGGTGAAGAATACACGATTTAGGAACTGGTGAAGAAGGAATTTTCACTGCTCCCTTTACCAATTTTACTGGTCACGTTCAAAGCAACCGACATGCACGACAGTTATGTCTTTTGAGATGTCCTACGAGTGATCATCACGAGCGTTTGAATTACGGTCGCAGGAAGATACCCTTTCAGGCGTGTTTTCACTCTCCAAGTTGAAGTTTAGATTGCTATCCAAAAGTACATGGGTGGTAACGTTCACTATTACCTGGAATTTGAGATGAACGCGGAAAAGGAGCGTTTTTGGGGAACGAACCATTTCTGGGGTTACCACTTTAGGGTCACTTTGGGGTCACCACTTTAGGGAACGAGTTATTTTCTGTTGTAATAATTTCGTGGGTGATGTTCTTCGAGGGGAAGTGATACAGTCGACTTCGTTGCTTGCAGATTTATTATTGAATACGATCACACTCAGAGTAGAAGTTAAGGCCAAGATCGAAGATCGAAATTGAGAGCTTGCAGTCCGTAAATCGAGACCTGTCCGAACAAGGACTATTAAGTAACTCGAAATGAATACAAAATTTAGCAGAAGTATTAATATCCTGATACAGTATTATACGACAACCGCCGAGTCAAA